>CAMXCT020006767.1:619748-912248 GCA_947184155.2 Cladocopium goreaui | reverse complement strand
CATTCCCAAACTGAATGGAAAGTCAGAATCCATTCATGTTCCAAACCACCAACCAGACAACACATAAAAATTGTGATGACTTCGGGATGGTTTACGACATGGGGTATACCACACGACTTTGAGATCTCGAGCTTTCGATCTTCCAGAGTGACGTACTGAGACGACCCAGTTTGCTAACGCTTCGTAAATATTATCTTGGTGTTAAGAAAACCGTTCTATCCCAAATGCGAACCATGGTGCTGGAATATGCACACCAACATTTACCCAACATAAATCACCCAGTTTTGTAGGTAAATATACTATACATGGAGCATATGGATATACCCACCAAGAAAGGGATATAATCCAGTTGCTAATGTTATAACGAGTCCATCCAAGACCAAACGAAGGTGTTATGATTCCAAAGGAGCCGAACACAGCTCGTCCACTGCCCAAGTTGCCTGCTGGATCTCACTCTGAGACTTGCTGACGCAGTAACCGTTTCCTCGGCAGGAATAGCATACAGTGCCTACAGTCATTCCCCATTTCTCCAGATCCAAGATTTCTCCATGAAATCTAGCATTTGGAAATTGTATCCCTACTATAGTAATCCAATATTTCAATAATATTTCCATCCAGCCAGATTCATGATGATTTCTCTGGGCTGCGACTCAAGAGTACTAAGAGTATATAACTCCAAATAGTGTCGGGTATATGCTAGATATGGAGGTTTCCTAAAATGGGAGTACCCCCAAATCATCCAAATTAGATCCTTTTGCTAGTCATGGTTTTGGAGTACTTCACTACCCTGAAGAGTTCGACCACTTTGGTGACGTCGCAGTGGTGTTTTTTCTTTGTTGCATTTCACCCTTATATAAATATATCGTTGTTTGCACCCATTATTAGAGCGCTAAATAAGAACCGTGGTATCATATATATCTGATGGTTCAAATGCATTCAGATGCATTAAACCTCAATATATGAATATTGAACTATCATTCAAATGGATGTTTACCATCATGGTATCCATATATCATTCAAATGCATGAAACCTCAATGTTTGGACATGTTTGGACCATCTCGAAACATGGACACTTTCAGGAATCAAACCTGGCAGTGACAGAAATTCCACAGTGTCTCCTCCATTCAGAACGATTTTTCCCCCAACACATGCTGTGTTGGTCCGGGAAATGTTCAATTGCTTGGGGGTGCAGTTAAGGTGAAAACAGGGCCATGGTTATAAACCCTAGGATATAGCTATAGCCCCTCATTTACTATGGTTCTATATTACAATTTCTTGAAATAGTGGATCCACTTAAAAAAATGTTTTCAATACTAAAACGTTTTTTTTTGACCTGGATAATTTGGGATACTCCTTTTAAAGGGAAATCTCCATATCCACTTATCCATTTAGGTATAACCTGGAACTGCACTTCCAAGTACCTTCAAGTTTTTGGGGTTTCACCATGCCTCACCCTCGATCTCTAAGCTGGCAGATACGCACCCTGCATTTAGTACAACTAAAACACATATTGGAAAAGGAAACTATTTTCCGTATTAAAAATAACACTGCTGTTCAAATAAAAACACCATGTTCTCCCTTACACAAAAAAAAACAGCATTCTGGCATATTAGTAAATTCCCAGTGTTCATGATTTGGGTAATTCCAATAGTCTTCGCAAAGACTGGCTTTCCATTGGGGGAATAAACAATGACAATGACCCAAAACAAACCCAGGATAATTGATCCAATTACCCATTTAAAATAGCTACCCAAAATGATTCATAGAATTATCCCTTGGTCATCCAAATCATGCATTCATGGTTACTTAAATCCTCATTCGTAAGTACAAAATGGCCACCAGTTTTCATTTTTTGTAAAACAGGTCCGATGATGGTAAACACATGTCTGTAAACACATGCAACTTAAATCCTGGCTAGCCAAGTTTGAAAAACCGACGTTAACTCGGGGGACCTCTGCCAAGTACAATTTGTGAAATACGCATCAGCCATCCAAGATCTGCCCATTTGCATTATATCCCATTGCTTGGATCAATGACTAGAAATTGTATTCCAAAATACACATTTGGGGGGTTCCTAAAAAGAGGGGTACCCCAACATATTCCATTTGATTTTCGGATTTTCCATGTTTTGTTAACCATCCAACTATTGGGATCCCCCATTGATGGAAAGCCCCATTTGTATATCTGCACATCCCATCTTGATAAATGTCAATCATTCACTGGCCTGCAACAAAAATCCTTTGGGGATGATTCCCCTCATCCTGGTGCCATCCTTCATAGTTACAAAAACAAAAACGGTAAAATTCATGTGGATTTGTATCCCACTTGGAGGGTTGTCCCAGACAGTGACTGGTTAGTAAGCCTGGCCAATAACTCCCCTAACTGGGTCATCAATGTATGACTGGATCATGACCCCGCAAACACTAACCAGTCACGAGTAATATGGTGATACTTCAAGTCTCGCACAAAAATATGGTGAGGATTGGATGATGAGTCACCAATTAAATCATGGCCTTTACTGGTTGTAAGTCATTTGTAAGCACATTTACGTGATATGTTTGTTTTTTCCTACGTACCGGTGTTATCATTCCAATTAATATTTCCTAATATCTATGTATATATAATATTTCCTGAATATATATGTGATATTTCCTATAATATCTTATTTATTTTATAATCCTTATGTTATCCTTATATAAATGACTGTTAAGGGCCAAACCACTGCAGATGTTGGATATTTCCAAACGGAATCCCCAACGGATTTCACCAATCGCGTTGGGCCAAGTTTCAAGCGTTCCTTCTCCGGGTTGAAAGGCATCGGAGGCCTGGTCGTTTTTTTTTTTCCGGTCGGCCAACAACAAAAACATGGCATTTGATATTTCCTTAATATTACATAAGGGTTATGGGAACCATAACTGTGAATTTTGATATCATTGGATATTTGCCCATGAAAATGAAAAAAAACGGCAATCAACCGCACCGTGGGGTCAGCCAGTGATTCGATTTCAGTGGGTTCAATGGCTGTGGTACCCGGTACCCTCTTTATTGACTATATTGTAGGGACATACCCGTTTGACGGCTCAACCTTGGCGTGGCATACCATGTAAACGAAAACATGTATATGTGTGCAGATGTAAAACCTAAATGTAGATGACACCTACATGGTTATATATATGTTTGTAAATGAACATGTATGTGCATATGTTTTTGCAGATGTATACGTATACATGAACTCACAAATATAATTTTATGTACGCATATAGTTATACGTAAACAAAAATATGTACATTCATGAACATGTGTATGCATCTCCATATGTATATGTATATGCGAATGTAATTGGAATATGTACAAGCATGAATGTATCAATATACATATACATATGTATAAAAAGGTATACGCGCATGCGTCAGTGTGTATGCATACAAGTGCATGTGCATCTGTGTATGTACAACATGGATGGATGGATGGATGGATGGATGGATGGGTGGGTGGATGGACGGATATTGTATATATGAAAATAAATATATATGTGGTGCCATATGTTTTAAAAGTGTAAATGTCCTGTAAAAAGAACACATGTATCTATGAAAATTATCTATATCTATATATATATATATAGCATAGATGTTTCATGATGAGACCAACGCACCAGCATTCTCAAAATTAAGCAAACCACCACCACATTGATACCCATGAATCTTTACTTCCAGGATGGAGACGAGACCTATAGCCTATATGACCTATAAGTCACCACAGGTCAACACATTGGAAACAAAACAATGATTAGGCTATTCCTCCATCCAGTTAGACTGGATTATGACTGTCAGGAAAGGGCAAATACTAAAAATGTCATGACCCAAGCTCCACATGTTCCAAAATTGGGGGTACACCAAATTGCCCATTTCTAATGGGGGTGTAACCACCATTCCCCACCTGCCAGGTGAGGATGTCTCTAGATTTTAACAAAGGTACAGCTCCTCCGCCTTCTTCCTCTTCTCCTCGTTTTCCTCCTTCCTCCTCGTCCACCTTCTCCGCCTCTTGCTTCTGCCAGCTCCCGATGCTGTGGGGCTGCACTGTCAGATAGTGTGCCAGAAAGAATGTCAGAATGACATGTCGGGGTGGGGATCACTCGAAGTAAAGCATTTTTTGTTGAGCGCATTTTCACAAACTCCCACATTCTGATTCTATTCGCCCCAATCCTGGGACACCCCGTGTTTTAGTAGTTTTGAAGCAGCACTTTGGTTCCCAATTCCAACCTCAATGCTCTCTTCATTCTCTCCTTTTCCTCAGGGTGCGGACACGGTACCAACCCGGAACAATTTTCGGAGCCGGAACTACATAAATTGTTATGAAATGAGGGCGGTATCCAAATCGGGGATGGAACGCTGATGCAGAAATCCCTGCAGGACAGTTCGGTGATTTGAGGTTGTGATAGGAATCCATGCCACCATCCCACGCTAAAGCCTCACCTATCAGCGAAGTCCATGGCTGCCATTCTTTATGCTGCTGCCCGGCAGAACCTATGCGCTTGCTGCTTCAAGCCTGCATCCACACATCGATCTAGTCCTGGCACTGGATTTTTCAATGGAGCGCCCCGGACACCCCTGGAAAGTCATAGCAATGCAGAATGTGCAGCAGCTGTAGCCACGAGATATTTCCGCCGATGGTCTCTTCGTCTTCGCACGAGTAGCAAGCTGAAATGTACTTGAACAACACACAAGTTGATAGCTAATTGTTCCTGTTTTGCACCCTAATCGCTGTGTTAGTGTTTAACACAAATATATCAATAAATATGTATGTATATATAAATATACACACATATAGACATATATATATATATATATATATATATATTCACGATTACCACTTGGGAAACCATTGTCAGGTCCTCGATCGATTATGGTATGAACTTTGGAAGTGGATTGTTGTAGAAAGCCGAGCAGGCTCATGTTCAAAGGAAGCACCCGCCATGTGGTGCCGCCCTAAATATATAAGTTGGATGTGAACTTACTCACGTACGCAAATAAAATAATACTATATATATATATATATGCACAATATGATTTATAGAAAAACACAGTAACACATATTATATATATATAGAGAAACTGAAATGAATACATATATTATAAATCATAGTAAAAAGAACAAAACTAATGAAAATGATAAGACACATAATGACAATAATAATATGTATATATATATACCACACATCCTAGCCATTGGAGTTCTAAGACTAAATTCAGCTAACCATGGGCGCCGGAACAAATTGCATAGTCATATTGGTTCAACTGTCTGCCGTGCTTGGTTCTCAGCAAGCGGATCGCTATTTGTCCACGATTACACATTGATAAAATCACACTACAGTTATGGCCATTTATCAGCTATAAGTACTAAGAAAACCCCATTTATAGAATGTATAATCCCATAGAAATAACCACCTATGACTGGTAAATGGCCATAACTGTATATATTGAAACACAGACAGGGATGGATTCTATGAACGATGATAGAATGGGTCGCGGTTTTTTGTTTGTCCCGTGTGGATTTTATAAAGTAAAGACTTAAAAATGTTTTTGAATTTGAGAAGGATTTAAACCACTAGTTTCTGTGCATGCTTAGTACATCTTAGTACCAAAGATATACTCTCTTGATAGGACAATTTGGAAAAGCTTCCACAGCTGGATTAAAAAAATATATATGAACTGAGACTGTGAAAATTGAAAACTTGGAATATCTTGGAATACTGGAGGGTAAACCTTCAACGATACGGATCCAATTCTCCGGGAGAAGTCTTCAATCTAAACCTGGCTGGTGCTTGAGCCAGTGTCATCCCACCATGACCAAAGTCATTCTGGGTCAGATCTTGTGGGACAGAAATCTTAAGAAAAAAAAACGAACTTCTTTGAATAAAAAAAAGGCAAACATTAAAAAACAACAACACAACATAAATTGCACAAATACATGAACAAACGAACAAACAAACAAACAAACAAACAAACAAGCAACCAACATTTACATGCATTGTACCCCATAAGTAGCTTATACCGCATCTATGTACATGAAGGATAAACATCATATGCAAATAAAGCGGTTATTCCGGGATGCCAAGAAACATGATGTCTTTTTGGTTGGGTTCCCAACGTTCGCCCATTAAAAATCATGTCTGAGTCAACCTGTGTTGCTGGATGCCGCCAAAAAAGAGATGTTGGATCTACATGTTCGTAAAACTCTCTTGAGCCCCGAGTATACATACATCACTCGACCCCCCACAATAAACGTAATTCTCCCTTGCATATCTAGGGCCAACTGCGCCTATAATCCAGTAGGAAAAGCGTGATATATAAGTCAAGCTGAGATCCATTGCTTTTGAGGTGGCTAAATATGTTTTTCGGTTCGTGTCTCATTCTTTTCTATTCAGCCTCACCATTTTTGTGCCGATCTGTGATTTGTTGAACCTGATTGATTTTAGGGAAACCATGGTTGTTGGCACGTCCCTCCATTTCTATCGGATAAATCTTCAGTTTGGTTGAAACCACAACAAAGGTTGGATAAGCTCAATGGGAATTTCAGGATGCTAAAATGGAGGTACTGTACCAAATAAGGTCATACTGTGTGGGAAAATTCCCTTACACAGGCCTCAAAAATAGGCCTTATATATGGTAAGTACCATCAATTTAGGATCCTGGAATTCCCATTGATAAGCCTTCAGTTTCGTAGTACTTAGGCTACGGCCTCACGGTGGTTGACGCCTTACCTTTATGACCTTGAGGTGACACCAAATGCGACCCGTGATTCCAAAACTGATTGGTAAAAAGGACAAGTGTACAAAGTGGGGCCCCCAAGATAGCTAAGTTGGTGCCAATAACTACAATAACTATCAATAACTAGGTTTATAACTAGGGGGTTCACATTGTAAGAACATCCGCTTTTATCCCCAATATGAAGACTTTAGCAACAAAGGGTCCTTGAAACCAATTCAAAGAATCGACCTTTTGGATACCCAGCAACTTGATCATACATTTTATACGACTGGTCACCTTGGATGGGTCCAGACATTCTTAAACCGATGGATACAACAACCCTTAAATGTGAAAACTAAACTATGGTTTCATGATCCCCCTGTTGCTAAGAACGTTTGAAGATGCCTGGCATTTCCATATATGTATTTGCCAAACACTGGACTCTCTTGTTCACAACCCACATCTTTAAAATATAAACATATATGCAAGATACATACAAAAATACAAATCCCGGGATGCACATCCTTATTGTTGACCTGTGAACTCTTATTGTTGCTGCCCTAAAGTCAAGAAACTCACTATGTACCAAGAGATTTCCCTGATAGACTCGAAAAAGAGCTGGAACCGTACCTAGAAGTCCATTGTTATGAATTATAATCTCCTCACGGCCGCTACCCTCTGGTAATTTAACATAGCTATTGAAAATTGCCATTTATAGTCGATTTACCCATCAAAAATAGTGATTTTCCATAGCTATGTTAAATTACCAGAGGGTACATTCCATCTATGCACCACTTTTTCCCTTCAACCCAAATCTGGGAAAGGGCGTCTCGAGTAAAAAAAAACGCTGAAAATCCTTATCCTGAAAACACCTCTGTTTATGCCTGTTTCATTGTCACCACCTGGGGCACTCGAGATAGGCAAGTTGCTTTGGTTTACTATGGTTTGTTTTAGATAGACCTGCAATTTTAGATAGCTATATGAAAACATGATCTATATATATATATAAATTGACTTAACAAATACAGAAACTTACCCTCCAGCAATCAAGCATGCCTTGCTGGACAATTCCCATTTATTTCGATGATTTTCCCAGCGACCAAAACCTGCCACAGGGGATTTCCCATTGCCACGCAAAAACTCGGTCTATTGCGGCGCTCGTTCTATTGATACCCTGAGATGTTTACCATCGTTTTCGGTGACTATCCACTATGCCACTATGCTCCCATGTGCGTTTCCGCTAGAAACTTCCCTGCTATACCCCGCTTTTTTTGTTTTTTTCTCTACCCTGCAATGTGGTACCCCCCAGTATAAGTTGGTCTGTGCTCCCCATTATAGACGGTGATATATCTACCATATACATCCATATACCCAATAGTTTTTGAAACTATTTCAATCAACTGAGCCAAACGAATGGGGCAACACTTTGCATAATATGTTTATCCATTTATCCCATTATATGTTCATTATGTCCCTATTATCACCATTAAATTACCATTACGCACTTACAGTATATCCACATGTTTTCTGGTTCAACTCCCCATGAGATCCATTTCAATTTGGACTCCGCAATTCAAACCCCATTATCAACCACTATAACCGAATACTTTCCCATTCAACCCATCAAATCCCATCAAATCCTTATATTTCCGAAGATTCCATACACTTCCGTATGAAATCAACTGATGTCCTGATTCTTGGTTCAGTTTCCAGCAAATGTCGTACTGCTACGGCCCTCAACAGTTATGGCCATGGGATGAAATGATTCCTGCAACTAAGGTTGTATTTATATAAAATCTATACCACTAGAAAAATAAGGTCATAATTGAGCAAGTTCCAGCTGTAAAAAAGGGCTATAACTGTGGTAATTTAACAGGTTGCTGTAGAACATCATTCTTCACATCACCAAAGCTACTGTAAAGTGTTTTTCGAACTAAATGGGCCATGCTTGGTGGCTCATCCCACTTGGTAAGTGGGTGCTATATCCCAGTTATGTTTGTGGGGTAAGTAGGGCGAATCCACTAAACCAACTGGGTAAACTAACCCACATACGATTCGTGGGATGAGCGAAAAAGTATATATGATATATGATATATATATATATGATATATATATATATGTATATATTCAAATGATATCGATATTCATGATTCATGATTATCATTGTGGGTGTTTTCTATAATCCTATTTCTTACAATTTTATCCAATCCTTTTTCGCACTATCGTTCAAGCAATCACCCCATGGGGACTCCATCCTTCAAGCATCCGGGTCATAAACCTTCGGCCGCGGCTGCCGCAGCGTTGGAATCTCCTTGCCCTCCGCATCCACCGTGGGGCGTTGAAAGCGCTGCGGCTTTGGTGGCGCCACATAGTCGGGGTGGACCGACTCGTGCAGATACAGTACTTGGCGCGACGCGGCGCCATGGGGGGAGTCCCTGCAGTTATAGAGTTGCCCTCCGGTAATTTGTTACACTTCGCTAGTGAAAATGGTGATTTAGTTCTTGGATTTAGCCATCAAAAATGGTGATTTTCCATAGTGATGTAAACGTTTCCCAGGGGGTATAGTATGGGATGTGATTATGTTGTTGATATTGATAACTAGGGTAATAAATGTTCATTATATTTACAGATGGTTTATGATACTTACAGCTGGTTTAATGGATTTTGATTTTTAAATATTATCTATATTATATATATATGATATTTACAACTGTGGTACGAATGGCAATTATCAATGTATTTGAACTGCAAAAATGACCGGATGCTGATGCTGCACTGACCGGATCTTGACGAGATCTGAATGAACATTGATAGTACATATTGATGGTGCATATTAAGATTACTGGGATAGTACAACTCCCAATACCATGGGTGCGCGGCGCCAGCGACAACTTACCCTCCGGTAATTTTTCACATGGCAAATGACAATCACTAAATGGAGATTTATAGATTGACCACACATCAATAAATGGGATATGTTCCAGCATCCGCGACGTTTCATGACACCGGAGGGATCCGCTGTATGACAAATCTCCGTCAAAGGATCCATCCTTTTATGAGAACATTGGGATTTTAACCAGAAATACTTGGGGAACATATGGATATAATGAAAGTTTAATAGGATATACTTTAATGGGATATATATAATCAACTTGATATGATAGTTGGGTTTGTCTGACAAGGAGAGGACCACATAAAATGATATAAAATGGGTACTTGAATAGGGACAGTGTAAATAAATGACTGGGATCTTGGCACAACCAGCCAACAGCACTGGTGTAGCCCAAAGGGTTGGAGATTTCTTCTCGGCGAACTTTGACATCGTTGACATCGTGTCACTCAAAATGAGGACACCACCCTAGCGAACTGAACGAATATAGGGCCCCTTGAAAAAAAAAGCATTCAATACAATACAATCTATATAATTTTAACAAGTTGCACAATTTTGAAAATATCCCCAATATACTGTAATGTATATATATATATATATGTACATTCAACACATACAATAGGGTTAAAAAAAAAACATGTTGAAGATGATTCCCCTCATCATCTATGGTGAGGTTGTGAGGTCGTGCCTCTGTGTCTTTTCTTGTTTAACATGTAACAAAATAGACATTGACCGTTTCAGTCGATGACGTACCTATGAAGCATGGCAATTTCCACAGCAATTTCTTAAAGTACCTCAAATACATAGCTGTTTTATAACAGAAAGTATATCTGATATCATAGATTGTATATCTTAAAGTATATCATATATCTATAGGTTATATCAGCAATAATTGTAGATTTATTAACTAATCTGATATATCTACAATAATCCAGAAAGTAAACCGCTCGTAAACCGCTCGTAGCAACTTAGCGTAAACGGTTAGATATGGTTAGTTATCCCATGGTATCATATGATTGTATCATACTGTATCTTTATTAGTTCCCATTAAATTCACATTATATTCCCATTATATCCCAATAATTGTTCATTAAAACCCATCAAATCTGAATCAAATGCCATACCCTGTTGTAATTTGTTACACAGCTATTGAACATGGCACATTCAGTTCATTCATTTACCGAACTTAAAGATGGTGATTTTCCAGCTATGTAAACGCTTACCGGGTAACCATGAGCAAGGCACAATCTGTGTTTCGTGGCAAGATCTGATCATGGCGACTGGGCCAACCATCAAAGCCCACGCGGACCTCTGTCTCGTAAGCCTGGACTCATCCAGGTTGACTCTGAACATGGGATCGTATACCAACAAAAGCATGCCATGGAATATCATGAAATACAGCATTACTAAGTGACAATCCCCGTGGAAAAATAAAACATACCATGAAAATCAAACGTCAATGCGTTCCCAAAGAAACATCCTACTGAAATCGTGATTTTCAGCGCTTTTCGAAGCAACTCTCTATCTTTTTGCCGGCCTTTTTTTTACAGTGCTACATCGTAAATATACCAATATGCATGCAATACATGGAATAGAGTATTACTAAGTGACAATCCCCATGGGAAAAAAAAACATATGGAATCTTCCAAGATCAGGATGATCAATGGGATATATGGGGGATATATCGTGAAAGTACTAAGTGATACTTGGGAGAATGGTAACCAGGGAAAATTCATTGTGCTACTATGATGGATTTAATGGGATAAAAAAAAGTGGGATTCAATTTTTTTTTGGGTGGGAGAGCGCGGTTTAATATGATTTGACCAACAGACATTGTGATGTAGGGGGGTATCCAATGGTGTACAACTAACCAGCTACAATCAATCCCTTCGCCCATAGTAAACACCACCGTTTGAACCATCGTGACCGTGGATGCATTGGGACGACAAGGCGTTGCATCAACAAGCGGCAAGCACTTTGAGGGTCTTTATAGGTGTTTTTCGCGTGGCTGATACCATCTGGTTATGACATTCACAGTTTGCCATGGAAAGATCCACCCATTTTTAATAGGTAAACCATCTGTAAATGTTAGCCATGGGAAATCACCATTTTTAATAGGTAAACCATCTATAAATGGGCCATTTTCCATGGCTATGTTAAATAACCAGAGAGTACAACTTCCAACATGATCCAGTGTAAAAAACACCGCTCGGGAAGGGAATGGCGGGAAATGTGGGAATGGGCGCGAAACGGGCGGGAATTGGCACGAATCGGGCGGGAAACCCCGTACAACGTTCAATTTGAAGAATATTGCTGATTCAAACTCGTAAAACTGTTGACTGCGTGGTATCACATCACAGCATGGGATATCAAGCAACCTTGGCCAAAACCCCTTCAGGCGAAAAAAATGCCTCGTGCAAAATGCCTTTGCAGAAATTTCTGCCCAGGCAGAAAATATGGAAAGAGGAAGTTCTAGCTACAACATGTGTTGAAAGGCCCCGGAACAGAGCCACACGACCATACAAGATCGGAACAGAGCCATGAAAAGTCTACTTCAGTGTGCATGCCAGCAAGTAGCAGGAAAATGAACATAATACGCGCTCACCTAAACAGTTTACACTACTGGAGCCTGAACATGTTTATGTGCATGTATATACTGTGTATATATATATAAATACATAGAGTTACAATGTATACATATATATATAAAACAACTATGTATTAGTATTTATATATATATATACATACACACATATTCGTTACTGGGTCAGAACTAACAAAAAAACAGTCCCCAAACCAGCCCCCAAACGATACTATCGGTTGCCGCCCTGTCTACCCATCCAACTGTAGATATATTCACCCTGAAACCATCCTGTAGGCCTATTGAAAGAAACCTAGTTGCCCAAGGTTTTGGGGTTTCAACCCTGTACCCTCTGGTAAACATACAAAAAGCTATTGAAAATGGCCAAAGACATAGTGGATTTTCCCATTAAAAATGGTGATTTTCCATAGCTATGTTAAATTACCAGAGGGTATTGTTAATGATTGAAATCACAACAATCATTTTAATTAATTACATGTCAGTGGTACCAGCAGCAAATACACACATAAATATCACCTATATCAAGTATGATCAAGTCTGTAATCTATATAATTATCTCAATTACATCAATTACTTATCACCCAATGTTTGATGCTTAAGGCGCCTTTTTTGATAGTGAATTGCTCTTTGTAATATTATCCCACCGTGGTATTCGTGGCGCCTCTCTCACCGTGGCTGCCCACCAGCGTTCTTCGAACAAAAATCGCAGCCGGGTGCTCACTTCCTGGAGGAGAACGAAGCAGGCACAGCGGCGCCATGGGATTATCCCATGGTTTTTTTGGTTTTGACTCAAGAAAAAGACAACTATATAAAATCATATAAATGTGTAAAGATTGGATTCCAAGAGAACTTTATCAATAGATTGATATCAATAGATCGGTTTCTATGCTGTTTTTGTTTAATTTTAGATGGGAGAAATATAGAAACATATAGAAACATGAATGTCAAGTCTGCGTCAAGCGGTGCATGTAGCACCGGAAGTTTCATGTCTACCTCCAGTGTAATCTTAATGCAACATAGATCATAGATGTGCAGTGATGTTTCATCTTTTAATTATGTTTTTATTTATAATTTTCTCGAACAATCAATTTTCCCATCTGCCGAAACTCAAGCAACATACAAAGTTCATGCAAATTCAACAAATCAAACGAGATCAGCTATACAAACAAGGTGACAACGGTGACATACCCACCGTTAGACCGAGGAAATTTCTAAGGGTGGACCTCTATCGTGGAACAAAACAACAATGTTTGATGAGTATCTTGGCTGGTTTTATGCCCAGCCTGGCGAAATCCCATAAGCATCCATAAGCCACATACGTGTTGAAAGCTGGTTAAACAATGTTGAATATATTATTTGTTTATTAAAATATCAATTTATCTTGCTTAAACCTCCAACCACATTCTGTCCATTCTGTCCATTCTGTCCATTCTGTCCATTGGTTCCAAGTATGTCCCAAATATCATATGGCCAATATTGATGTTCCTGCTACAGTAACGCCCACTACTTAATTACTTGTCCAGAATGTTACCATAATGTTTCCTTATATATATATATATATTTATATTTATATTTATACATATATATATATACACAGTTATATACATTCCATCTCTTAGGACCATCGGTAGTCATTAGGAGCCATTATTATCCATTAGTCACTAATATGAAGCATTACCCGTTGGGACTTTAACGCAACATAGCAGCAACAAATGCCACTTGATTTCCACAACTCAACTACTTAAACAAAAAAGCTAACCACCGGATGACAACAATGTTTTCTTAATCATAGATTAGCCAATACAATTAACCATTGGTTAAGCAATTTTAGCACCACTTAACCATGAGTTTACCATTCTCAACGGTTGCAAAAACTACACACCAGCTATGATTTGCTGGATGATACTCTTAAATTGGAGTCAGGATAGGTTCAACCCAACATTATTAGAGATGTTGACAATACTGGGTAACCATTAGATAACTTAGATTGCCTGTACTTATGATATATGTTGAGATTGTCAAAGTAATATCAATTAATCACTAATAACTAAATAAGAAGTGCATACTGTAATGTCAACCCCGGATTAATAAACCATGGTTTATTAATTAGGGGGGGGTACTCCTCTAATAGACATAATCCAATACTTAAATGGTACCCCCCCAATTCAAGAGCTTAAGGGTTTATTAATCCAGGGTTGACATTATCTAACATTACCTAACCATTTTTAATTGGATCAACCTACAAAAAACTGGACAGTTGTGTTGCCCATCCGGAAAAGATCATGATTTCCCCGGATGTTTTACCCTCTGGTAAACGTTTACATAACTATGGAAATCACCGTTTTATAGCTGGGTAAATCAACTGTTTCTATGGCCATTTTCAAGTTCGCAAACTGTAAACGTTTACCAGAGGCTATACCATCATATATCCCATTGAATCCCATTAAATCCTATTAAATCCCATTAAATGCTCCATTTCTTATGTGGACTTTTTTCCCACGTCGTACATTGCCTCGGGTGGCTTCCAGGTCAAGATGGATCTTCCGTGGCTCGAATGGATCTCATCTTAGCCACGAATGGTTAACCTTTACTATGGCCATCTGATAATGTGTTATGGATACATTACCCTCTGGTAAATTAACATAGACCCTGGCAGATAGGGGTTGGAAGATTAGTTTCCATTAAAACTAGGCTATTTTCAGGGTCTATGTTAATTTACCACAGGGTATGTTATTATCAGATGGCCATGATAATGGTTAATAATAATATATTATCAGATTATGATGTTATTATGTTATGTTCAAATTTAAGATAATAACATTATCTCATCTTCTCACATTTTTCGATGGGTAAAGATGTTAATGGTTATGTTCAAATTAGCATGGTTAAAATATTTCATGGTGACCTGATTGGTGGCTGACCTACCCCTCTGAAAAAAATATGAGTTCGTCAGTTGGGATTATGAAATTCCCAACTGAATGGGAAAAAACAAATACATGTTCCAAGCCACCAACCAGAATGGTGATGTTCAAATTAGCATGGTTAAAATATATCATAGTGACTTAACCATGTAATTAAGATATTTTTTACATATCATGTAATGTTCAAGATGTCTTTCCTCTCTGGAGGAGCCATGGTTTCTCGTTGTACTCCCACTGCGTTTGACATGCAAATGTGTTCTTCATATTGATTTGTTAACCAACTATATCAATATTATTCCCACTATATATCATCATACTCAAGTATAGTACCGTTTTAATTACATGGCTAAGTCACCATGTTCAACATGATGTTTGACTATCCGATCGATGTATATATATTTATATATACATAATATGTACAGAGAGATTACCTAAACATTCAATTAGAGCAAACCCCAAAAAAATGCCGAAACATGTTGATGGTAGTTCGAGGATGTTTCCATATGTTCCCTGTATCTCCCACGTTTCCTTAACTTTTTGGAATCTTTTTTTGGATTTGCTTAAGGACCCCCCCAAAGAATGTGCCCTGTAGATTCTCCAAGTAGTGCTTTTCGTAATCAAACATGGCAACGGATAATTTTCATTTACAGATCAATGATGATCCTATTTAAAACCAATTTAAACTAGGTCTGTGACATTTTGCAACATTTGATTACCGGAAGGTAGCCATTTTTTAGCAATGATAATTTCTACCATAAACCATAGTGACATTGAAGTTATGTTCAGCAACTTTGCTATCTATATAGGGCGACCCACTTTAAACTGATTCGAGTTGTACTAACGACAAAACTATGCAGTAGCCCCCCAAGGTTTACCTCACGTTGCTACCACCAAGTTATACTTCTAAACACTAATCACAAAGTTATACGAACTACCCTTAACAATTATAAATGGGGTTATAGCTCGTGCAACTGATGTTAAATATCACTTAAGTGAAGTTGTTTGAGCCAGTTATAACGTAATTACCGTTAAGGGTTATCAGGTTATCACTGTAACATGGGTAAAACAAGTAATAAGTTTATAGCATCTATCAAAATGGAGATGATTGCTTATGGTATGTTTTACCCGCATTATTATTAGTGTAATCTTAGATTGCCATAGATACTCAAAAAAGATAATTTAGACACTGAGATAATCTTAATCCAAATATGTATGTATGTATGTATGCATGCATGCATGCATGAATGTATGTATGTATGTATGTATGTATGTACGTACGTACGTACGTACGTATGTATGTATGTATGTATGTATGTATGTGTGGATGTATGTGTGGATGTATGTATGTATGTATGTATGTATGGATGGATGGATGGATGGATGTATGTATCAATGAATGCATGCATGCATGCATGGATGCATGGATGCATGGGTGCATGGATGCATGGATACATGGATGCATGGATGCATGGATGGATGCATGTATGTATGTATGTATGTAAGCAATCGTATACATATTATATGGATACTATATCATAGATATCTGATAGGTACTGAGTATTTATTTAATTATATATATATTATATCCAGAACACTATCCACTAAAATTGGTATCTAGGTATCTTAGGTATCTTAATCTATCATCTATCTATATTTAGAGAAGTATCCACCCTTTTGAACCACTAAGCCATCGAAGGTCAAGGCGCCAGCTCATGTGCTTCCGGCCGTCGTGTGGGTGGCGGATTCCAGGTGGGAAGCAACGGTCTCAGCCTTGGTGGTCCAAACCTGGATTTCTCCCAGGCTTCTGGACAATTGATAAAAATATGGGAAAATGAGCGAAATCCTGAAGACATCATGGAAAATATGGGAAATTAGGGGAAGTGATTGAAGAATATGGTAACAATATGGAAAACACATCGGAAAAAAATGGGAAACTATGGAAAATCATGGGGGTTTGATGTGGAAGAAAATGGGAACATGTGGGAAATCATTGTGGAAAAATAAACACACCAGAGAAAATATGTGAAATTATCGATGTTCAATCCGAAAATAATTGATAATCATCGAACTTAATTACGCATTTAGTAAACTGTATATTCTCTCATTTATATGGAAAAATATGGACACATGATGATTACACTGTGGATTTGGGGATGCTCAATGTTCACAAGATCCCAGCTCACAGCGTTAGCCTTGGCCCAGTGACTGGTCGGTGGGTTTCAAATTCACGTCCAATGGACCAAACCTGCACAGCAGAATGTTGCGGAACAGGACCTGATTCGTCAGTTGGACATGCACCAAACTTAAGGTTTTATGATGCATAGAGACAGCCCATACATATAGGAATATGGCATGTATACATGTATGTATGTATGTATGTATCTATCTATCTATCTATTTATGTATCTATGTATCTATGCATCTATGCATCTATGTATCTATGCTTATGATTACATGTATATATATCTACATAGTACAATGGGGTGGTGGCGTAAAGCAGTTTGTTCCAGAAAAAAAAGGGCCACTGCCCCGTGGGATCATTCGTGATTCTAGCAGCGTGCCGCTTCTTGTTTGGTCTTTAAAACTATGACTTATCGAAATACTCTGAAACCCAGCATCTCATCTTTCAGAATCTTTCAGAATTTCATGTTTGAAACTGTTGCTCAAACCTGCAGAAAATTTCCTAACGCACATCTACATGGAATGGGTGCTGATGCTAGTGATGAGTCGTGTGGTTCAGTTCCATGGGAATCCATGGTGTACCGAACGGCGCTTGGAACTCGAAAGAAACATATGATCTCTGATTAGCCTCTGGTAAACGTTAACAATAGCTAACTTGAAAGATCCACCATTTTTTTAATGGGAAAATCAACTATGTCTTTGGCGATGTTCCATAGTTATGTTAAATTACCAGAGGGTAACATGTTCCCATTTTTTTGCTGATTCCAGACTTGTTGGTTCTTCCTACTTAGTACGTGCAGTAAATGATACATCCCGTTTAGAATTCGTGAAATTGGGGCCTATGTCCTTTTTACATCATCGGGCTCCATATATGTCCATAGTCCATCCTATAAAAGTACCTCTCATTGGACATGTCCATAGAAAAGCCCACAGTTATGGCCCTTTACCAGTTGTATGCACTTATAACCTCATTTATGGAATGTATGACCTCATAGAAATAACCAGTTATAACTCGTTTGAATGGCCATAACTGCAGTCAACAGTACAACTTTATTACAAACGCTGATGAGCATTGAGCACGGCTCAGGACGGAAAACCATAGGCTGATAGGCAAAGAATGTTGGGATACCCCACAGTTATGGCCTTTGACAGTTAGAAAACTGGCTTGTAATATCTTAAAATCTTATAGTAAAACCTTAGTTACAGGGATGATAATCCCTTTTCTAAGTGTTGAGGGCCATAATTGCAACATGACTCATATTACCCGCTAAAATAATTCAATCTGAATTT
This sequence comes from Cladocopium goreaui, assembly GCA_947184155.2. NCBI lineage: Eukaryota > Dinophyceae > Suessiales > Symbiodiniaceae > Cladocopium > Cladocopium goreaui. Next base: position 893,617 of record CAMXCT020006767.1, on the reverse strand, counting down.
GTGCCACCTGCAGGACAATGGACAATTGCAACTGTGAATCAAAACCCTGTGATATGACATGCATCATTTGTCAGTATTAACGGTTTTGACCATGAGATTATAAATCCGGTAGCTATGGTGAAATATATCGTTATAAGCCAACGATAACTGTTAATTGCTAAAACTGCATATAAATTACGAAAACTTGCTACAACCAAAACATTGAGAACAATCATCCGGTTTCCATGTGATCTGTACACCTAATACACACACGCTCAGTGTGGAATTACTCACATTTATACATACCAACAATCACCCACATCTAAGCCAGCATCCGAATTCATAAGTATATATAGGTATATGAGGTATGGGGTATATTCTCAGAATATCTCAGAATTGATCTTATAGAGTTTGTGGTGGGTTATTACATGTTATTACCAGGTCACCATTTGTTCACCAATTAATATTGGGACAATCCTGACATTCATCAACCAACATTAATGGCTTAACAGTGGCCAATATTATTTTCATAGAGGCCATGAACCAATTCTTAGTTGATTAACCAAACATCAACCAACCATTAAAAAACAAAGCAGGTATATGAAGTTATATCCCACATAATTCCCTATATTACTTGATGGTTCAAACCACAACAAATGGGTGTTTCCTTTTTCTACCCCTAAATCATCATTTTTTTCTTGGGATTTTCCCGTATAAACCATCTATTTTGGGGTACCCCCCATTTATCTGGGTAAATTATAATATTTAACTGACCTGAATAGTGCGGCCATTTGGGGATGATTCCCCTTACTAACTATGATTTCCAGTGAGGGAGAACAGTGAGGTCATTATAATTTACCCAGATTTATGGAAACCCTGAAATCATCAACCATTTGATGCCTTTGTGGCCCTGAGCTGGAGCTCGACGAGGTCGACACCGAGGGGGTAGCTGGGGTAGGGAGCGACCCTGCAACGGAAGACGTGTACATCTGATCCTTCCCCATGGGAAAACCATGGGAAAATGCTGAATTCACCCGAAAAAATGTGGATTTGATGGGATTTATAGCTGATTATAGCCCATTCAGAACGCACAAAACCTCATTTAAGTGCTATAACTCGGCTTAGTTGCAGGAGCTATAGTTCCGCTTAGAATTGTTGGCCAGAACTGTAAGTGGTTTGCAACTGGGGTATCTCCTGAAACACTCCAGATTTCTGGAGAAAAAAGGGTGTATAACCTACTTGGAGAATATGGACATATCTGGTTTTAAGCCAGCAACAAAGACGTGGATGCTGAAACTGATTGAAACCTGCAGAAAAAGAAGTACTTTTCCTACAAGAATCTTGCAAACTTCCAGAACCCATAAAATTTGCCAATGTTGGATTTTGATATTGCTGCAACCTGGCCAATTCATCCAATGCAGAACAACTTGACATGTTTAATCAGGTGTCCTTTCATTGATTCCATACTAGGAAGTGCAGTTCCAGTATGTTCCAGTTATAACTTGGTCAGTATATATATATAATTATATATATATATAATGTGTATATATCTATATGTCTGTGTATACATATTAAGAGTTGCAGTGATCATATGCAGCTCAGCGGTTGCGAAAAAACATGCCATGCCTCAACAGCGTTTAAACCTCACTGGGCATCCCAATTGTAAATAACGGTCACGTTGAAGTGCCGTGCCATACTGTAGAACCCACGAACCCTTTGTGAACACTAGGGCCAACATGTCCAGCAATCCCCATAATTAAAGTCCCTTTACTTGTTTTCACACTAATAACACCAAGTGCGCCCTGAATTACAACCTGGGGCCCCCCAGTTATGTTTACTGCTTTATAAATTCCATTGACATCCATTAAGTATATAGTTATAACATCATAAGTACCAGCAATCATAGTTATTGGAGATAGTTGTACCAACTTAGCACAAATTTGTTCAAAATATCCCATTAAATCCACATGTCTCCTGGATAAATCACCATTTTCCCATGGGTTTTCCCATGGTTTTCCCATGGCTTGAAGTCAACCGGGGTACGTTTCACCCGTTTTCCGATCCAGACCTCCTGGGGGCGCAGGGGGCGGTGGCGCCACAGGCGATCCCGTTGATCCCTTCGCTGCGCAGGGAGGTGGCGGCGGTGTGGGCCGCTTGTGGAGAAAAGGCCTGGGGCGACGGAGCGACATCGGGCAAAGGTTGGTTATCATCATTATTGGGATTATACCATATATATATATTGGGATTATACCATATATATATACCATATATTATCACATATATATATATCTGATTATATTGGTTGTATATGGTTTTATATATATAGGATACTCTGTATGGGATCATCATTATTGACAATCATCTATAAATGGGAGACGGGGTGGGTGAAATCGGCCCGCTTAGCGGGTTTTCGGTGATGGTAACATGTTTGAAATTAGCCAAAATATGGGATCATCTGATCATCAATCATCTATAGGTGAATCATCAAAAATCAGCCAGAAGATTGGGATCATCATTATTAATCATCAGATGTGAAATCTATAAATTAAACAATTTGCGATTGAACAGATGGTGAGCCCAAGAGATTTGTTGGTTTACTGATCTTGACTGTCCTGGCTAGCTGGAATCCGCGAACTAAATTGAGGTTTTAATGGCAACAAGTTCTATGTATGGTGGATTTATTGCAATGTTTCAGTACCGGAGGGTATATACGCGTAAAAACTCGTAGACCAATGGCTTTGTTGTTGCTTTACAACCCCCCATGGAATACAGCCATAGGTATAAGCATAGATCATCACATATATATATATATATCTACCATTAACCATGTCAGAAACCTACTTATAAATTATAAAACAACTTAAGTATTAGACTATGGAGCACAACCTCATACGACCTTGCATGGAAACACGACTATGGTGAATTATCAAAAAATAGCTAGAATACATGGAATAAATGATAATCATTACTAGGCTTTGTAAATCATGATACATAGTTTATTTTCCACTGCAAAGCTAAATTGCCAAAGGGTCATATTAGAATAAACCTGGGGAATTAATTGACACATATGGTGGTTGAGCCGTCATCGGGATACAAAAAAATGGATCAGATTGCGATGTCAGGGCCTGCCATATATATATATATATATCTACAATGTGAGGTCCCCGAACGATAGGTAAATTGGTGCAAATAACTCCGATAACTATGGCTTATAACATATATAACATCTTATAACTATATGAAGTTTATAAAGCAACTTATAACTGGGGGGCCACATTGTATACTTGATGGGGTTACAAAATGTTACAAAGTAACTTGTAACTGGTAGGGCACTACCTCTTGTGAATTTAGCGGGAATCATGCTGAATACACCCCCCGAATTCAAGATGGGTGTGTCTGAAAACCGAAGAATTACCCCGAATTGGGGCCATTTTAATATGAACAATGGATCCTTTTATTTTGGTGGTCATTACATGTAATTACGTGTAATTATTTACTATATAATTTGTCTGACAAACCCAGATGGAAACCAACACTGGCAACATCCGAGAGGAGAGTCTTCTTCCAAACCTCATGTTTGGGATACCATCTTAAATTTCTAGGGTGTGTAGATGTTCCCACAGGATAAATTGATTTTTTCAAGGCCAATACCACCCGAATCACACTGTCATGATAGGATTGGATGCTCAGGGCAGTGGGATTCGTCGTGAACGTTCAAAATGGTACATCTACAGGGATAGACCGTATATGTATCCCAATATGACAGAGTCTCCTCTACTTCTATCAGAGATGAATTGATCAGACATCCCCACAATGTGGGGCCCCCTAGTTAGTTGGTTTGTAACCCCCATGAATACTATAGTTCTATCTACTATATCCCATATAATCCATATAGTTGCTTAGCTATCGTAAACGGGGGGCCCACATTGCAGGAGTGGTTCACAGCCCCAGATCCCCATGGAATTTTAGAGGTTTCGAGCTGCGACTTGGGTGGTAGGCTGCTGAAGCACCGCGCCGGCAACGCATGGCACGAGCGGTGCAGCATGGCTCGAGGGAGCCACACACGACCAGGGCAGTGGGGCCACACGCTGCAGCGTGGAAAAAGGGCAGGAAATCGGGGAAGTTCATGGAAGTTACTGGAATTTAATGTAATGTCATGGGAGGTCATGGAATGTCATGGAATGTTATGGAATAATTATTGAAGTATAATGATTCTGTAGATCTGGAAGATAAACAAAGAAACATAAATAAATAAATATATATATAACTTGATCCAGTCGATTATACCAGTAGTACCGCACAAGGCGGTGGCGGAAGTTTCAGAATAGGAAACCTATAGGAGACGTTGGTTGTTGTGAATCACGGATGGCAGAGCGAATCCACTGATTGACCGAAAGGTGGTCGGAGTTGTGTTTGCTGGAATGGTTGCAATGGTTGCAGTGGTCACCTCACCCACAACTGCTGGATGTAGTGTGATGTACTGCAACTGTAGTTGTAGCTGTAGCGTAGTGGAGTTGTAGTTGTGGTGTAGTGTAATTAGTGTAGTGTAGTTGCAGTCATATAGTTGTAGCTGTAGTTGTTTTGTAGTTGTAGTTGTAGTTGTTGTAGTTGTAGTTGTAGTTGTTGTTGTAGTTGTAGCTGTAGTTGTTGTGTAGTTGTAGTTGTTGTGTAGTGTAGTTGTAGTTGTTGTTGTTGTAGTTGTTGTTGTTGTTGTTGCTGTTGTTGTTGTTGTAGCTGTAGTTGTTGTAGCTGTAGTTGTTGTAGTTGTAGTTGTAGTTCTAGTTGTTGTCTAGTTGTGTAGTTGTAGTTGTAGTTGTAGTTGTAGTTGTAGTAGTAGTAGTAGTTGTTGTTGTTGTTGTTGTTGCTGTTGTAGTTGCTGTTGCTGTTGTCGTCGAAGTTAGGGTAGTTAAGTTAGTGAAGTTAGTTAAGTTAGTCTAGTTAGTTAAGTTAATCAGTGTCTACTTTTTCGACATCTTCACGTCAAAAAAGGCTCAAAACCCTGGGTTTTTTACACTTTTGACTTCGAAATGTGCGTCGCGCCACAACGGTGTGCACTTTTTCGACACTTTTTCGACATCTGAACCTCCAAAAGTGGTCCGAGACCGTCAGTTTTTAACACTTTTGACTTGGAAATGTGCTTCGCGCCACAACGGCGTGCACTTTTTCGACATCGGAACTTCCAAAAGTGGTCCGACATTGGTGTGTTTTGTACATTTTGACTTCCAAATGTGCTTCGCGCCACAACGGCGTGCACTTTTTCGACATCGGAACTTCCAAAAGTGGTCCGACATTGGTGTGTTTTGCACGTTTTGACTTCAAAATGTGCTTCGCGCCACAACGGCGTGCACTTTTTCGACATCTCAACTTCCAAAAGTGGTCCGCTCCTCTAGTGTTTTGTCCATTTTGACTTGGAAATGTGCTTCGCGCCACAACGGCGTGCACTTTTTCATATCTCATCTGGCCAGTTGGCTCCGCACCCGCCGCTTTAGCGAGCCTACTTTTCGACCCTCCGGAGCCACAAATCATTGCAAAAACACAGTGAATCGCGACTTTCCTATCTTTTCGCGCATCTGCATCTTCTTTCTTCTGATCTTGTCTCTTCTGACTCGTCTCACACCTCTGCTTTTCAACTGTCCATATTGTCGGAAGTTTCACTTCTAAACTTCCTTCGACAATATACGTATATATATATAATATATTATACATATATTTATCATATAATTAATTATTCAATGGGAACAACAATATGCCGCACCATGATGAACCAGTGGATTTCAAGGTACCAGTCGTTTGTCCAATCGGAGATACCCGGCCTGGTAAACGTAGAAACAGTTTGCGAACTGGAAGCCATGGTCCATAGAAATAGATGGTTTACCGAACTTAAAAATGGGTGGATCTTTCCATGGCTATGTTAGTCATAACCAGAGGGTAACCCTATGATATACACTACTCTGCCTGGATGACCTTGGATGACCTTGGCCTGACAGGTCTGGTTGCAATGACCATGGTTTATAAATCCGTGGTTGACATTATTCCCATTAAATGACCATGAATGGCCGGTAAAAATAGGTTTGGGCCGGCAGCATTTACCTGTTGTTAAGGGGGTAAACCTTCAAACCCCTCTTTTTTCATCAACCAACCAATGGGAAAGCCGGACATCGAACTGTTGAGATCAGTCCCAACGAATTGACCGACCCATCGAACACCCATCCTCAGAGCTGGAGCTGGATCGCTGTGCCAAAGCATGGACTTCTTCCTGGTGCCGGACACGACGTGACATGTCGACGACAATGTAATAATAGTTATGTCTACTATAGTAATAGTGGTTTAAATTCAACATGTAGCAATTAACATATATAATGGGCGAGATGTCATGGTTGAAAAAAACTAACCATTCATGTTCATCACCCCTCAGAAACCATGGCTTAGTAGGCGATCTGGGATGGGATTATCAAATTGTTGCCATTCTTTTGATATGCACATGTCGAAATCAGCTGAACAAAAAACAAGGAACCATATTTCGACAACACCTAACATGACATAAATTCACTTATAGTATATATATATATGTATATATTGATAGAGAAGACAATATACAGATTTAGCAATACACAACCTATATCAAAAAAACGTCACTCATCGCGCAAACAGCATACTGGAAGATACCCAGCGACCCAGCGCGCCAAACTCAGATGGTTTTGTCAGCAGATTGTACAAGGTGGTGCCCCATAGTGGCCCCTACGTTGCTTCAACGTTTATAACTCCACAACTGTTGGAATTATGGTTTATGGTGATCATAACTATAGGTAATGGGTGTTATCATCCAACAAACATAACTGGGGGTCACCACCTTGTAGCCCCAACCAAAACCCACAACGGTTTTCGTTCGGAAAATGGTGGATGTTCCATATCTATTTAAGAATCTATGGCAATTTTTTACCGAAGATTTGGAGGTTGCTGTATAGCCTATAGTAAATCCAATGTAAATCCTGTTTGCTGATCACATTCCCACTTGCTCCATCATTCCTTCAATGATCTACATGTAAGTCATAGCATTGGTAGAAACCCCAGCTGATCCAATTGATCCGGATTCGTCATGATTCAACCAGCGTGTTGCCCCAATCATCGGGGCCCCGGGGCCTGATGAATCCCATGATAAAATTATCCAGATTGATGCTGGTTGGTGGTTGACCTACCCCTCCGAAAAATATGAATTAGTCAGTTGGGATTATGAAATTCCCAATATATGAAAGCATAAAAAATGTATAAACATGTTCCAAACCACCAACCAGGATGCTTCTCCCAATAAATCAGCAACTCCCATAGTTCTGCTCTGAAAAAAAAACATATCATATGGTAAACCCAACAAGAAGCCCCAAGTCATCACCAATTTCAGTTGCATAACCATCCCCAGTCATGAGTCATGGTAGGTTTATGGCAGCCAGGGTTCCCACATAACTCCCATGGATTGGGTCCTCCAAGTCACGCAGGCGATTGGCCACACCTGGCAGCAGCAGGATCTATGACACAATATGTCTATAGCTGGGGATTGGGGACTGCCCCGTTTTTGTAATTAAGTAGATGTTTCATGATTATATGTTGTGAGATTCCAGCACACCGGTTAAAAACAAAAAACAACTACAGTTGTAAATGGGATTATACATTCTATCAATGAGGTTATAAGTAGCGCTTATAATTGGTAAAGGGCGAAAAAACTAACAAACAAATTTTGGATAAGAACGGGATTGGCAGTTCATGGATTCTTGTTATCGTTGATTTGGTCGCTTCACCCCGAACAAAAAAATCAACCGTCTCGACGGGTTTAGCAGCTTCACAAACAGGTGGATGTGGACGGACATGAAGGATTGAATCAACCCTTGCTGGTTTTGTTGGCTTTCAAAAATACAGATGCGGCTCCTAAAACCAAAACTTGGGTGTCAATGTTTAACCACCAGAAGCCAAGAATGTAACGTGCCCAAATGTAGCCATAAAGAACAGGAATCTGATGTAGGGAAACCAGTGGATACCGAAAACAAAACCGCGGCGGACGTTTTGGATACCGCTTCAGTGACAGCCACTGATCATTTGCTTATAGAGCATGTGCAATAAACCAAAAGAACATGTAGGTAGACACAGTTATAGCCCCAAGAACAGTTGTAACTGGTTTATATGTTCATTTAACTAATTTAAAACCTTATTTGCAGGAGTTATAACCCCACCTATAAGTGGTAAGGGCCGCAACTGCAATGGACTATTCAGGGCCTTCAACGTTGGTACGGATTTCATAGGGTGTAATCACCATTACCACATCCATATCAACTTCCTGTGAACAAACAGTTCGATGTGGAAAACCCATGAAAACCCACCATTTGTAGATCATGTTCCGTTTCCCCATGGGTTATCCGCATCTTCTTGTATGCTTACACTAGGGATATGTCTCATTCATATCCCATATAATCCATATAGCGATTTTTCCACCAAAAATACTCAAACATACTGCTTCTCTCATATCTATCCATATAATTCCATAATTTATTTCCAACGCATACCCCTGGGTAAATGATAATAATTCACTAATCTGAAAAGTGCGTCCCTTTGGGGATGATTCCCCTTACTCACCATGATTCTAGTGAGGGAGAACAGTGAAGTCATTATAACTTACCCAGGGCTTATTCATTATAATTATTTGAACGATATTCCCATTTCTTCTAAATTATACCATCAATATACCATCCATTATACCATTCTTAAATATCATGTTATACCATCAAAATACCATCCATTATGCCATTCTTAAACATGATGTATACCATCAATATTTATATATATATATATAGATAGATGTACATTATTATATACCATCAATACACCATTATCCAATACTGGTCGGCGGTTTTTGACAATATTGAAAATATTGGTCAATGGGAAGGATGACATGCCATATATTATGGAAATTAAAAATGTTTGAAACCACCAACCAGATCTGATTATATACCCCTAATTACAAAAAAGATAGGTGATTCTTGGTAGATAGCCTGAGATATCCTCAAAATATTAGTTTTTTTAACGGTGTTCTGCATGTCTGCCCAAGAACAAAAATGAATATATTCCTTATTCCATAGATCGAAGACATGAACCGTCCCAATGGGCTCCCGTGCTGTGCACCGACTTGGCAAGGGAATGTTCTTTCTTTGCAAGCACCGCCATCTCACCCTGATGTGGGATGCACAAATATTAAATTGATGAAAAAACATACATAAATACATGTATGTAACTTATGTAACTTATGTATGTATGTATGTATGTACGTATGTACGTATGTACGTATGCACGTATGTACGTATGTACGTATGTATGCATGTATGAGTGAAAATTATGTATGTATGTATGTATGCATGTATGTATGTATTGAAATCAAATGTATGTATGTCTGTATGTATGTATGCATGCATGTATGTAAGTATGTGTGTATGTATGTATGTATGTAGGTATGTATGTATGTATGTCTGTCTGTATGTATGCATGCATGCATGCATGTATGTGTGTAAGTATGTGTGTATGTATGTATGTATGTACGTATGTATGTATGTATGTAAACTATGTATGCATGTAAACTATGTATGTATGTATGTATGTATGTAAGTAAAAGTGTATGTACGTGTGTATGCATGTATGGGTGAAAATTATGTATGTATGTATGTATGTATGCATGCATGCATGCATGCATGCATGTATGTATGTAAAAGTGAATGTAAAAGTGTATGTTAAAGTCTATGTTAAAGTGTATGTTAAGATGTATGTCAAGATGCAAAATCATGTATGTGTGTATGCATGTATTTATGTAAATTATGTATGTAAATTATTTATGTATGTATGTATATATGCATGTATGTATGCGTGTATGTATGTATGTATGTATGCATGTATGTATGTATGTATGTATGTATGTAACTTATGTTTGTACATTACGCATGCATGTATGTGTGTATGTATGGAAACAATTATTTGGGTATGTTGATGTACGTGAACAATTATGTATGTATGTATGTATGTATGCATGTATGTATGTGTGTATGTATGTATGTATGTATGTAAAAATGTATGTATGTATGTATGTCAACTAGGTATTTATGGATGTAACATTTTGTATGCATGTATGTATGTAAAATTACGTATGTATGTCAAATTATGTATGTATTCACAGATGTGTGTATGTAAGTATTGCAATATTATGTTTGTATGTATGCATGTATGTATGTATGCATGCACGTATGTATGTTTGTATGTATGTATGCATGCATGTATTATAACCAGTGATGGCCTATTTGTGTGTGTGGCCACCCTGGGTATATAGGAACTATATGGGAAAATATAGGAACTATATGGGAACATATTGGAACTATATGGGAAAATATTGGAACTATACACAAATATGTTGGAACTAAAAGAAAGAAATGCAGGAACTTGAAAAGACTGGGTTGTGCTGAAAGAATTGCACTTAGGTTCAGCCTTTTAAGTTGGCACAAACACTTACAGAGATGTGGGCATTCATACCACAAACCCCAGGATCAATGATGATGTTGGAACCAAAAACACAGAATTATAAATAGCCGGCTTATGTTCTAAAATCTATCTAGGTAGCTGTTTCAAAAGATATGATATAACGTATGTATATACTTGTATACACATATACTGATGTATTGTATTCATATAAAATACATATGCAACAATTATATGTATGTATGTATGTATATATCTATATATATACATATTCTGATGCAAAATCAAAACATATATAGATATAGATACTGATATATTTAGGCTAAAACAACGCAAGAATCCAGTTTTGCGGGAACGGTCGCGACGGTTCCCGACTGTAATCTTGAATGCAGCGTGGAACGGTTGCGACGGTTCCTACACTATATCTTTTTTGCAGTTTCCAGGAACGGTTCCGAACGGTCGCAGACGGTTCCGGACTATATCCGTTCTTTAAGGGCTATAGCATGGAACGGTCGCGACGGTTTCCGACTGTAATCTTGAATATGGAATGGAACGGTCGCGACGGTTTCTGCCTTGTAGCACGGAACGGTCCTGACCCCTAAATCATATGTTTGTTTCTCGTTTTATCTATGATCCAAATATTTTTTCAAAACATATTAGTTTCAAATTTTCAGCTAAAAGCTACAAGTTGTAAGTTTTTCGTGTACGACGTGCTTTAAAAGTTGTTGTGATATAATAGTAATTACCATAATTCAGTGGTATAGCCGAAATAGTATAGCCCACAACAACCTACCCAAAATTCCTTTAAGAATATGGGTGGGATGGAAATCATCAGCAACATGAACAAATCTGCAAGTTGGTTCCTGCCAGTGATGAAAGAAATGCATCATCGATGTTCTTGGTGTAGCTGTGGGGGGTCACCCGGAAAAAACAGCACAGGGAAGGAGGGCCCCGTGACTTAAATCAACGTGCCCCTCGATTCCAAAAACCAGGCAAATTCCATATCTGGTTTTCCATGCCCAAACGGCTTCTGTATCCCTGGATCTCTTCAAAGCTCTTCCGGCTCAAGCTGTATCCCGTAAAGCCACATATCAACCATACCCCTCCAATGCCCAAAAATGGAACCGTAGAAACCGTAGAAACCGTCGCGACCGTTCCTGGGGTCTGAAAATTGCAAAAAATTGGCTAGGAACTATACGGAAAATCTCAGGAACTATATGGAAAATCTCAGGAACTATATGGAAAATCTCAGGAACTATATGGAAAAACTTCAGGAACTGTATGGAGAATCTCACGGGCTATATTGGAATACACTAACTGCCTGGCAAATATCAATCTTCAAATTCGCATGCCCTCTGAACATCTTCAACTACACCCCACTTTGATCTAAACATCACTTTCCAACATATGGGGTACGCCAGTTCTGTGGTTGGGGGTGAGCAAAAACAGCCCCATGCCGACTCTGAAAGCTAGAAACTCTAAACTTCCAACTTTGGCCTTCCGATCTGACCTGTTGTTTCCTTTACTTACTTGAATTTTGATCCACATCACCACATCACCACATCACCACATCACCACACCACCACCACCATCATCATCATCAGCAGCAGCAACATCAGCAACATCAGCATCATCAGCATCATAAGCATCACCATCATCATCATCATCATCGTCCTCATTCTCACCCTCATCCTCATCCTCATCCTCTCCTCATGGTCATCATCGTCATCCTTGCTCATGGCTCTTCCTTCCTCACATGTCACATAGATCACAGGTCGTAACAAACCGTGCAGCAATCATGTCAGTCGCGAACGGTCAAAAGTTAATAACAGAGGCATCTTCACGATACAGGCAGGCGGGTACAGTCCAGTTCAATTTTGGATGAAATGTTGCTTGTCATTGTGCGTTGTATGTCGTCAATGCTTTCCGTACCCCATTCTGCCAGCGAGGCCGTGTCGTATCACAATTTGTGTGATTTGTTAGGTTATTTCATCCAACTTATTATGTAAAATTCAGCGTTTGCAGTTGGTTTGATACGTGGTTTTTTGAAAAGGAAAATTAGTTCCGATTCAGATTTCAAATTTATGACTTGTCAAAGGTGTCAGGTTATCAAATTGAAAAACCGTTTAGTACGATAGTAAAAGTAATAACATTTTTTCAAAGAAAATATTGCTACAATCATTATAGTATATCTATCAGTTTTTGAGTAATATAGTAGAGTGTACAACCGCGCATGCTCGGCCATTCAGAAGCGCAAAAGCCAGGAACATGTATCTAGCCATGTGGCGGTATGCAATATTCAGATGTAGGAAAGCATTCCCAAGTATCATGCACATATCATGTGCAGCTTCCGATGCATAAGTTAAGTCTCAGTCACAGTCACAGCTCATAGTTGCCCCCAAATCCAAAATAGTTCCTGAAGAACTCAATATGGTTTCTGAAGAATTCAATATAGTTTTCAAGATCCCATTTGGATACGTCACAACCCCCTGGTTAAATAGGCCAACCCTGGTTATAATGCATGTATGTATGTATGTATGCATGCATGCATGCATGTATGATTATGTATGAATACGTATGAATATGTATGAATATGTATAATTATGTATGTATGTCTGTATGTAAGTATTTTGAAACAAATCTGCAATACGTACTATACATATACTGAGTGTGCAAAAGATACTCACCGCAGTGTCATTCAAATGACGCTTTCCACGCTGCAAAAAGGTGACCGTTGACACAACAAGTTGCTGTGACGTCATCGGCCATTCTCGAGACATTCCATGTAAAGCAGCCTCCAACAAGTACCTATCTGGGGAATAATTCTGGGTAACATACAGTATTTCACTACACTAACCTGAATTAAGGCCATTTGGGGATGATTCCCCTTATTAACCTTGGTTTCCAGTGAGGGAGAACAGTGAGGTCGTTATAATTTACCCAGAAAAATGGTTGGCTGCATGTTGGCTGACTTTCCATGGATCTTTCCGAATGAACCGCTGCCCAAGAATCAGAACTGATCACAGCAAGAAACCCAGGACGCGTGACAGTAAAAAGATCATCTCCGCAGTAATATGGCTGCAAGCTGGGCCCATCACCAGCCGAACATCACCTGCAGTTGAGCGATAGCCCCTGCGCTCCTCGGCACCGTGCCGCATCATCACCAGCTCCTCGCGGAGGACCTTCCGCGGATGCGAAGCCTCAGAGGTCTTGAAGCTGAACGGATGATCTTGCCACGGCCCGGCCGCTGTGACCAGACGTTCAATTTACGCCGCCCAAGGGCCCTGAAATTCCTCCTGAAACCGAAAAGCAGAAGAGCCAGAAGACATCGACAGACTGTCTGGGACTCATCCTGGGCAAAACTTCATATAACGCCTTCAAGGCCACAGTCGCCATAGACATCATCTGGAAGGGGTTAGGATGTTTTTTCGGAAACTCTACAGTGAAACCATTGATTTACCAGCCAAACAGTTTGGGGATTTCCATGGGAAAAAGTGTCCCTTCTGGAAAATCTACATCCGAAAAGAATCAAACAAAGCAGCATTCTCATATCTTGCAGGTTTACGACCCATATTTAAACCTTTTATCCAAATTTGGAGCAAGATATGCCCTTAAACCTGGAGGTCAAATCAAAATTGGATGGCGTTCTGATGCAACTCGAGCTTGGAGCATGACAAAAAAAACAAAAATCCGGCTGGAGCCCGCATTCCAATCGTTTACAGCTTCATCACAGGCAAAGTGCTGCCACATGTGTCTAAGAATTTTATACAACTCTCAAAAATTAGGTGAATAACCGCCCATCTCATCTTTGGACCCATGGTTTTTACCCATGGTTAATGCCCCGCCAGCTCCAAAGTGGTGCCTGTGTGTTCGTTGGTTTATGTTCACCGGTATCTACCGTCATTCATCATCAACCCAAATCGTTTAGCTACAACAGAAAAGCAATCAAATCAATCAAATCTATCAATATATCCAAAATAAACAGATGATATCCGCTGTTCTTGGTGACATCCCCCTTTGCTATGCTGAAATCCCCATTGTTCATGGTGAAATCCACATTTTTCATGGTGGAACTCCTCATTTTTCCGGTGAAATCACTCTCTCCAAAGCCTCGAGTTTTTTCTCGAGAGACTCCGTCATCTTTTTGAAGGCCTCGTCGACGACGAGATGATGCGATTCCCATTGACTGTTGGAATGGCATGGGTTGCAATTTTTCCAGCTGTTAGAACTATTCAAAACAATCGATCACACTAATTTATGTGAGATACACTATAATCTAAAACTAAAGCTCATGTTGTTCAGTCGATTGCCAATACTGATGTATATATATATATATGTATATTAATATTGATATATATATATATATACATATATATATTATACAATAAAATAAATTACAAATGACATATATTATACTATATTATATTGAATATATGAAACCAATTATGATGTATATTTCTAGTATATTAAATATATTATATTATATATACATATGTTATTGTGAAGGTCAAATGTTGAGATTGGCAGCCGCTGGTTTCAAGTCTGGGAGCCTTGGACAGTTTCACCGTTTCACCCACGGATCATCTGCAAGGTGCCTCCGAATTATGTCAGTTGGCTTGTAAAGCCCATGAATACTATATTGGTTGGTGGTTTCAACCCCTCTGAAAAATATGAAAGTCAGTTGGGATTATTATTCCCAATATACGGAAAAATAAAAATGATCCAAACCACCAACCAGTATAGTACTATAGTTCTAGTGTTATATCATGTTCTATCCATCTATACCCCATATAGTCTAGTCATGTCAAGTCACCATTCACTTTAGAAGTATCATGTTGTATACATCTATAAAGAAAAAGTGAGATGCTTAGAAATAGTACTACAGTCTAGTCTAGTCTAGTCCTTAGAAATATCATGTTATATCCATCTATAATCATCTATATCCCAAGAATAGTTCTTGGACTTAAACTTGCGCCTTAAGCGAGAAATCGTCGGGGGCAAAGCTTGCAATCCTGAAATCATTGCCTGAAGTACATCTGTGAAATTGGTGAATTGTGAAATATAAATGTGCCATAGTAACAGTTCTAGTCGTGATGAGTTCGCCACTTACAAACAAAATCGCCCTGTTCAAAGTTATAAGTGTCTCGAAACTGACTCATTAAGTGCTGTTTTTTCATGTTTTTCACCTTAGTTGCAGGAGTTAGAACCCCATGGCCATAGCTGTTAGTTGGACGGTCATGAACTGGGAACACCAATCAGCCAGCCAGTTTTTGATTGGATCTTGTGCCAATAGAATTAGCATTGCCCATGCTGGTCTTGTAACCCAATTTAGATCCGGACAATCAACAAACATCCACTATAGACCAGTTTCTCTTTGAAACCCAGGACTTTCCGTATTCTTTTGATGTATGTTTACCCCAGGGCAACTTTCAACCTCCGTTCTCAAACGGATACAAAAAGAGACAACATAACCAATTCCCCGCCCTTGTGGGAATCATTTACATATAAATATATATATATATGATTAAAAATACAATTATGTATATGTATATAATTATATAAATTATATATAGAATTATATATATATATAATTAAATTAATATATATATATATACATACAATGGTATAATATAATATCATATGACATCATATTGTTGGAGCAATGCGAGTTTTTGATGGGACGGTCATCTCCGAATTGACAGAACTCTCCCAGATGCCACGCCTGGAACTTGTCAGACATGAAGCTTTCCAAGGTCGTTGGCAATTCGGTGAAGATCAGCTGCCTCTAAAATGATATATTTATAGAATCTAATATAGTAATCATATGTTTTTTTGACATAGCCATGGAAAATCCCTTATAAATGGAGGTTTTAATGGGAAAAACATCTATGAATGGGCCATCTATACCATGGCTATGTTAAATAACCAGAGGGTAATCATATCTATGTATAGTAATCAATTTTCAATACTATAGATGGTCAATCATACCAAATCCTACCTGGTTGGTGGTTGACCTACCCCTCTGAACAATATGAACGTCAGTTGGGATGATGACATTCCCATATATTATGGAAACAAACATGTTCCAAACCACCATTTTCCCATTTTCGGTCAGCGTGCAAGCTCGGTAACTGGAGCGTAGCACTGTTTGCTAGATCCACCTGCATCGCAAAGCTCTAAATTGTCATCTCCAGGCATTGCGAGGGAGCAGGTAGGCGGAGAAGGGCGGCAGCATTCCGTGTGCACGGTTGAACCAGATTAGCAGCAAGCCAGTTGTCAACCGTATGGAGCGCAAAGGGTGCCCACGGAAGCGAGGCACATTGAACAAATGCCTGGACCATCGAAGAATGTGGCCTGCATTGCTCCATTGCGATGTGCGCTGAGGCTTCCCTCCACACCGATTTCAAGAGTTGCCTGAACCATTTCACCTGCTGTTTGAACGAAAAACCAGATGTAGTGAGATGGGGCCGCATGCTGATGTCGACCCACTGATTTTGGACTCGCAATGGACCTGGCAGTCCCCAGCACATCTGAAAGTCCAGATACAACTGTGCAAACGACACCCAACGCAAATCATCTGCTGTAGTGTCACGAATCCGTTCTGTAAACCATCTCACCACTCTTGAAACATGGGTCGTCCCAAACAACCGAGATGAATCGGGCAGCGCATGACCAAACCAACGTCCAAGAGAAAAATTCATCTCAAACTGTCTGGTGCTCCGCTGCGGCACCTCTGCACCTTGGTCTGCTTCCTCTTCCGACAAAACATGGCGGCGGCCAATTGCAACGTGAAGAGCTTGAACCTGATTGACAAGCTTCTGAGCTGCCTGAGTCGCCTGCACATGTTGTTCCCAAAGCTTCCAAAACTGTTCCGGCCTCGCTTGATTTGCAAGGCGGGCAGCCTTATCCACATAACCATTGTGAAAGAATTGCCACATCTCATCTGCCGTCCGGGCACTTTGCAGAGTGCGGTGGGCGGCAACCTTACGGATTTGAACCCGATCCACCCCAATGTCATCCAATGAAGCAGCAATCCAAATCCACAAGTCGCTGTTGGGCCGATTGACACCAAGGCGAAAACGCCCATTGCACATCAGCTTCACCTTGTTAACCACCCCCGAGCAATCCGACCAAACACGAACAGCAATGCCGGTTCGAGCCGCCCAATGCAAGACATACGCAACAGCAGCAAGTTCAGCACGGAACGCAGTTTGGCACACCCCAGACAACGCAGAAGCATGGAGGACGACAGCCATCTCGGGAGTCCATGACGGCTGAAAGGGAGCAGCCAACACAACGGCCCAAGAAGCAACACGATAAGACACATGTGCTTGCCAAAGACAGGAACCATCCGTGAACACATCATTCCAAACTCCACGGCGAAAGGAGCTAGACGGTGGGACCGCGTCAGCGGGGAGTCCAGCCAGTGTGGCAATCCAAGCTTGCCAAGTGGGAGGCAACAGAGCCCACCCACGCAAAGACAGGGCAGGGGGCAGGGAAGTCCAAACATTGGCCGCATCGGCCGCAAGAGAGGCACGAAGATCTGCATGCTGAATGCACTCCCAATAGCGGTGTTGCAGAGTATCACGCCCCCCACACCATCTGCAAACATCTGATTGATCAGCCCATTTGGCTTTGTAGGCCTCAGTGAAAAGTCCACCAGTCAATCCAAACCGCAGCAGAGCCTGGTCGTCCGGAGCCAAAGCAGCAAGGGCACGCCGGGTAGCAGGTACATCGACCTGCCAAAGTCGATGAAATTCAGAACGATGTTGAACCTTCGAAGCAACCACTTGATACCACGCCCAGGTGAGCCTCATTTCAACCTCAGCAAAATTGCCCTGATGAACCGAGAAGCAGCCAAACGCATCATGGACTAAACCAAGTCGATCAACATGGAGTCCCACATGCTGGAGACGACCCAACAACACTGATGCCACCGAATTGGGGGGTAAGTCCATGTCCCCATGGGCCACACTAGCGACTGAGGCAGTCCAGAAGTCAAGGTCACAACTGAGACGGGCAGCCCGACACGTCCAAAGCAAAGCAACCAACTGGGGATCAGCACGCACCTCAACCAGACCAAGGAGCAAGTGAGAGTTCACACCAGGCTTGTTGCAAGTCAAGGCATTAGTGGCACGACGGCGAAGTTCAGTCCAAACATGATCACCAATTGGCGCACTGGCAATGGCATGGAGCCCTCGCGGCCAGGCAACCGCCCGCAACATGTGCACTTTTGCAGAATGTCTGGCTCTGCAACTGCGCAGTTTCGGCCAGAAGTCTTCCAATGCCTCAAGCCTCTGCGTCACCGTTTTGTTGGTGAACTGTCGGGACACCCCGAAATGGCCTCCGAGCTCACGGGCTTGGTGAACCACAGGAACATTGCGGTCTCTCAGGGCTTTCCGTGTCTGGGCATCGGTGGACCAAGCAACAGTCTTGCGACGATCCACAGTCAAATCCAACATGGAGGCAAATTCCACAACCAAGTCCGATTGC
The DNA here is from genome assembly GCA_947184155.2 of Cladocopium goreaui. Classification (NCBI taxonomy): domain Eukaryota; class Dinophyceae; order Suessiales; family Symbiodiniaceae; genus Cladocopium; species Cladocopium goreaui. The sequence goes on along the minus strand of CAMXCT020006767.1, from coordinate 874,645 downwards.
CGCACGGCATAGTCAACGTCCCAAGTGAACACATGCCAATCATCAACATAGGACAGAGACCGGCAGGGCACCCCTTGGTAGGAAGTCCAGACGTGGAAAAGGTGGTCAACCAACAGCAGCCCATAGACGCTAAGTCCACACCCTTCGGCCAATCCAGTTGAAGTCAGAAAGCCACTGGAGAACGACTCACGGACCTTAAAGTGCCGTTTCATGGAGGCAAGTCCACCAGCCCATGCAGTTGTAACTTCGGAAGGGGTTCCTGCAAGAACGGCAAGGCACAACGCAGGAAACCTGGGAATACAGTTGAAGCATTTCTCCAAGTCAGCCGATAGCCCGCAAATGGGTTGGCCAGTGCTGTATGCCATTTCAATCTGGAGAAGCAAGAAGTTCCAAAGGTCAGAGGCTTGACGTCCCTTCCTGTTACCATAAACTCCTTCGTCAACCCAGGTTTCAGCCCATTGCAAGAGGTGTCTCGACTGGAGGCTGGACCAAGCACGATAGGGCAAACCAAAGACAGTTATGGGCCTATAGTCTCCAACTCCCGAAGCACCTGCGCATTTGGCGAGAGAGTGGACTTTGCCTGCCAACAATTGGCAAGGCCACATGCCATCGGATTCCGCTCGGCAAAACACATTGACCAAACTTTGCAGCGTTTGGTCATCGGCAAGGAGCAAGTCTTGCCTGCTGACTCCGTCAAGCCCAGTCGCTGCAGTCTTTTTCTTCCGGGACACTTCAGCACGCAACAAGTCCACGTCAACCCGGAGGTGAGGTATGGGTGAAGGCCGGAGAACACGAGAGGCAAAACCCACAAGCTGATCCCATTGACGGAAGGAAGTTGCATCATGACGGCACCAGCGTTGCTTCCATTGGGTATGAAAGGCATCAAAAATAGCCGCCAGGTCACCGACGGGCTCAGATTGGACAACTCTGTCAGTGGCCTGGATGCCATCGATGTCAGTAAGCCACACCTTATCAGCTTCAGCATGTATGACATCCTTTGGAGATCCCCCGACCCACAAGGCAAATCCAGGACGCACATCAACTGACTCAGTAAGGATGACAGCCGACTCCTGAGCATCAACTTCTTCAACAACCCCACTGACTTGATGAAGCAACGTTTCAACAGGCTCTGCAGATGGGCGAGAAACTTCCCTGAAAATCAGGTTCCGATCAGCAGCATGCTGTGCAGACCTGTGAGCAGCGCGCATGTGAACCAACCGACGCTCAAACAACCGCACTTCAGCGAAGACAGCATCAAAGATCTGATGGGCAACACTGGAGGCAGGACAAAACTGGGGAATGCTGCAAGGATCATTGGGGCACACATACCAACGTTCAGGCCACCAACGGGAAAAGGAAGGGACAAACCCAGGTGACTTCAACACAGCAGACCACAACGCAATGCCATGAGTAGTGTCCGAGGTTTTCCCAGCCTCGTGATTCACAACCCACCTCAAGTAGTTCTGCAGACGCCGCAACTGCTTGAACCGCTGGGCATGCACCGATGAAAATCCATAAAAGGTGGGCTGGACATCTTGGTAGCGCCCTCGTTTGATAGGGGCATGCCTGCCAACCACACGGCGGGGTTTGGTTTGTTGACCTCGACCACCCATGGCCGGGACCCACTGGTCCTGCAAAGCTTCCTGGGCACTTTGCTCACGCTGTTGCCACAACACTGCATACTGAGTCGACGGGTCAGTCGGATAGGAAAACTCCACTGCAAATCCAGACGGAGGGACTTGGGACCAGGGCACAGGTTGAGGACACGGCCACACAAAGCGCTCAGCATGACAAGTATCCCCACGGAACCGTGCAACCATGACAGCGTGATCGGCAAAGGTTTCAAAATCCAAGGACAGTCCCACAAAGGCAAGCACCAACTCAGGGGACAACCAGAGGTGATCCTTTCTAGTGGCCCCTTTACATGTCTTCTGGATCGGGGCACCAGTACGCTGTAGCACAAGGTCTTGGACTTCCACCCAACCAGCAGCACGAAGTTTGGCAACTACTTCCAATTCACGTGGCTCAAAATTCCAATCGCCAGCGAAGAACCGAGGACCTGGCAAGGAGTGCAAATGGTCAAACAGAAAATCCAACAGCAACTCAGTTTTCCCCTTGGCGTCAACATGGGTCTTGCCTTGTGGGTACCCATACACAACAGCACCTGTGACCCACCCTGCAGGGCTGAAAAAGGCAGCACACTGAACACGGCTGGTCTCGTACGCATCAACTGGCCATGGAACTGCCAAGGTGCGGCAAGGAAAGCATGAAGCGAACGCAACTCCAGCATAACTACCTGCATCGCTACTGGCGGCCCTCTGCGGGAGTGGGGCGCCAGTGACAACTTTTGTAAAACGGGAACGCATAGCCCGGAGGCTGCCAGAAAAAGCATTGGTGGACCTTTTGGACAAGTGAGTCTCACTGATGGCGACGACCGAGGCATCTATGCTGCTAACCAACTGAAACTTACCTTGCAATCCGGAAGGATTGCAAATCCCAATGCTCCAAGTTGCATCAGCGGCTGGACCAGGGACAGTAGCTTCGCCAACCCTAAAAGTCCCAAAGAACAACATCATCAGGAAAAGCGCCCTGAACATTCGGAAGAACCATGGGAACACCCCACAACCGGGCAACTTTGCAGGGTTCCCGGACCTTCATTCGGTCCGGCTCTTCTTGCACAAAATCGTCTCTATGCGAGACATTTGCTCCGTGAGCATTGTCTGCATCTGCTTGCTTTGGAGGTCCATGGAGACCAGCATCTGTTGTTGCAGGGACTGTACCTGTGCCGACTGCTGAGCATGGTTGTCGGTAACGACGGCTTCAAGCTTGGCATGACGTCCCGCCAATTGCTGGACCTGCTGCTCCAACTGCTGAAGACGTTGGTCCTGCTCGTCCACTTCCATGCATTCCGACTGGGCCGGCAGCTTGGCCAGAATGCTGCGTTCAACTCTGGCCTCAAGTTCTTGCAAGGCATTGGCTGTGGGAGCCGGGGACACAACTGGCGGCACTGTGGCGATGGCCTTCTTCCATGGGTCATGGGTGAGCCACGGGTCATCACTGCCAGCAGGTACAGAGCACAGGCGGACAGTGGCTTCTTGGCCGACAACAGGTGCAGGGGCCTCAGCAGGTGCTTGACGCGGATCATGCCTGGTCAAAACCACCTGACCATGCTGCATTGACAGGACATTGTTGGGGGGTTCACAAATGGCCTGGACCGACCAAACCAACCCACCGACAACACTTTGCAAAGGCTGCAAGGGTCTGCATTCCCACCCAACAGCACGCAGAGCTTTGGCAATGCTCTTTCTGTCACAACCATACGGCCAAGGGCCCGTGTGGTAGGTCAGTCGGGACCCTGGAGCCAAGTAAACTGCTTCTGGTTTGACACTGGCAAAAACTTCGGCAAAGTGCTGAGCCATGACGCGAAGTCCAAAGCGTCGGCCTGACCTGGCAATGCCGATGCAGTGGGCCTCACACTTGGCTTTATGAGCGATTGCTGCAAAGTCCAGGTTCGGAAGCCAAATGACCTGAAAATCATTGTGAGGCTGCATGGCATCTTCAGTTTTGGGCTCGATGAAAACTCCATTGCGGCCACTCAGAGACAAAACTGTTGTTTCCAGGCTTTTCACATATCGAATGAGGACCGCAAAGTAAGAAGCTTTGTCCCACTTCGTCGGACGCCCATTGTCACCGAAGAACTGTCTGCGAAAGACATCCAGCAGGGCATCATGCTGATCCGACTGTTGGGGGTGCCAGGCAGGACATTGGCATCCTTCCGTTCTGCAAGTTTGAAGGCATGGGATGCACGCAAGGACATGCTTCACTGGCTTGCTGGCAAAGTCTTCCCAGCTCTGCTCCCACTGATCATAGTGGACAGTAACCCGGGCACATGCAACATCAACGGACATGATGGACGGCACATTCTTGGCACGGAATTTGTACACAGTTTTGCGGCCAAGCTGAACCAAGACTCCAGACAACAACATGGGTTCGTTATTGTAAGTGCAAAGTGCAGCAAACCTCAGAGACGACCACTGCAAGGATGTGGACAAGTCAGCAGGAGGGTTAATGATCAGCAGGGCAAGTCCACCATGTGACAACACCTGTCCATCATCAAGAAAGGGAGCAGCGTCCGCGTAGGTGGCCAAGGCAATTCCAACAGACAGAGGTCCCAAAGTCGAGAAGGGGGTCTGTGACAATGGCTCGTCAGCATCAATGCAAAAGGCCCCATGATCAATAACCAACTTGGATGGGTCCAGCTCAGCTGGCCTGGCAGGGGGGAGGCGTTTGGTGCCACCTGCATTCTTCTTAGGCATGCTGGTTTGGCTCTGGCGGGCTGCAACATGTTGAGCCTGTTCATCGGGCAACACCAGCTGGATCACTGGCTGGTGCAGGTTGGCCAAGTGCTTCAATGACTTCCATGGTGCAACTCCTGTGACAGCAGCTTGGACTTCAGTCTTGCCTAAGCTCTGGAGGATCATCTTGGCACGTGAATTGCACTGGGCATGTGGCACACCATGCAATTGCAACAGGTTGGCGACAAGACCGGTCACATCAGGGACACCCAACCCCCAGCACCAAGGCTTTGGCACTTCAGTCAAAAGTCCAATGGCAGCACCAAAGCTTGTGCGCAACTCAGCATGAATACGCACCAAATCTTCATCATGGACAGGCAAGGGCTTGTTCAGCAACAATTGGCCAAGGAAGCACACAGCCGCAGTACCGCAGTGATCACGTCCAAAGGAACGCCTGTTGCATGCAAGAGCAAACATAGGACGCTGCCACGCTTGACTGATCAAGCCATGCAACGGACACAACGGTTCAACCACTCCATCATCATGCTCCCACATTGTGACCCTTACCTCAGAGAGGCCACACGTCCACATGACAGGGATCCAATGGTCGTCAAGGAGCACCACTGTGACAATGCACGTCACCTGCGGCAATTCATCCATCCAAGCACGTACCTGATCAACGGTACCATGACGGAGCCACCCAGAAGCAAGCAGGGGATCTAAAAACCGCAGATCAGAACGACCTGACAACTGCACACAAGACATCACATGAAGGGTCAGTTCATCATCACCCATGGCAACTCCCTGGTTGTGGAGAATCTGCAAGCGAGAGGAGCTCGAAGTTGAGGCCTGACGCATGGCAACACACTGTTCTCTGGTCACCACAATCGGAGGAACCAGTGCAGCCAACTGAGGACCGGTCAAAGCAAGAAGACCAGAAAGGGCATCAACCGGAAGCCGGACATCAACCGTGCAGTGACGCTTCAAGCCATGAAAATCAGACACGACATCAAGTCCACGGCTAGGGCTGGAGAGAGACACATCCAAGACAGGTCGGTGAGGGACAATCGGCAAATCCTGCTCAAGCTGAATGGGATCAATTCCAGTAGCATCAGGTTCAGACATCGGCTCACTGGACGGGGATGAACAGACCTGTATGGTGCGACCACTAACCGTCTCATGACCTTGCAAGACAGACGAAGACTGAGCATCAATCCACTTTCCATCCTCCGGTCCTTGAAGAGCATCATCCGCTTGACGCAGCTGAGAAACAGTGGCATCGGCAGAAACCTGCACTGTGACCTGAGTACAGTCGGCATACACCAGCGTGACTTCATGCACCTCAGGATCCACAATTGTCGGGGCAACAGGCGGGACACTGCGAAAGAGAGTCTTGGCAACGTCATACAGCTTCTGCTTGAACTGCTGGAGACGACAGACAGGAGAAACAGAGTCCGCAGGAAGACCACATCTTTCCAGCAACTGCGCACGAATGCATGCCCCTACCCACAAAGATTGAAGTGGAGACGCAAGTTGTCCAACACCACACAGACAAAGCCGCAAGTCAGGTCTGTCCGCTGAGTTCCAAACATCGGGAGGTGGCAGACCGTTCAAAAGGGCAAGCTCAGTCGGATGCAAATGTCTGTACTGTGGTTCACCTGACTCAGACAAGATCTGGACCACCACAGCATAAATGCCTTTACTTCGAACCAGGGCTTCACTGAAAGGCTCTTGACGACAGGTGCATGGACACGGATCAGCTTGGCTTCCCCAACTGTGCAAACTGGTAGGAAGCTTTTGGTCAGGTTGCAGGACATACTTCCGCATGTGAGAACCATCCAGTGTGAATTGCCTGACTTCATGGGGTTTCAACTGCAACTCCTCAACAACATCGTCTGGCCAAGTAGGAATCACAGGCATCAAATCACGAACCACCAGACCAGCAAACTTTGGCCAATCAGGGATCGACACCTTACCCAATGAAGGATGGGTCGCAACCAACCACCACCTGAACCGACGGGCAGTCCATATGTCCTCAAGTCGAAGTGTGACCTCAGTGATGTGGTATCCAAGCTCAGATTCCAAAGCGGCAAAGAGCGACCGTGCATACCTATTGGTTCGGACAGGCGGTACACACTCCAAAATCAAGAGTGGGCATTGGAACAAGTGACAAGCTCTGAGCGTGGACGGCAGGGTGTTGGACCTCTCATCCTGACTACCACCTTGTGAACCCCCAACTGAGTAGGGCTGACAGCTAATTCCAGCAACCAAACAAAAGGGGGGATCCACCAACGAAGCCACTTGCTTGAGACATGCCAAGTCACCAATGTCACCAAGCACAACAGGGACAGTAGGATGCACAGTTTCATGCAAGGACGCAAGAGGAGCACGCCACTCAACACTGCACGCCAGGTCAAACCCCGCAGCAGCCAGACCGACCCCCGTGGCACCCAACCCAGCACAAAATTCCACAGAACGGAAGACCTCACATGCCGGCTTAAGTCCATGTGCAACCACTTCACTGGCATCAGTCAACAGCAGATCCACATAGGGGGGAGTGAAGTCAACCAAGGCTCCAAGCACTGTAAGGCGACGACATCCACGCACCTGAGCATTGATCTCTCCAAAGATCCTGACTGGCCTGTGATCAGGTAAGGAGATTCCCATCACCAAATCATCAGTGAAAACCGTCCCATCGATGACTACAGAAACTGAAGTGCCCTTTGCAACAGAATTCCAGTCAGGGACAAACATGTTGTGGGATCGAACAGGGCTATCCCAATCCCCCATTGCAAACAGAACGACCCAAAATTGGCAAGCGCCGGTCTACCTCTGTACTGGCAGGTTTAACCACCAACCAGAAAAGCTAGGCCTTCGGTTGGACTAAAATGGATGATCTAAAGAAAATCAAATGGCTGGGATTTTACTTACTGGACGCACTTTCCGATGCCTTATTACAGTGGCCATACACTGCCCCTCCCCCGTTTTCAGACACACCCGTATGGATATGTTGCGACTGCATGATAAGGTTTTTTTCAGGCATAATTACAAATTAGTTGACACGGCCCGCCAAGAATAAGGCCATTCCAAGTAGAACAAAACAAAATCTTGGCTAGTCTTCGATACTGATTCCCAAAAAAAACTCAATACTGACCAGAGAAGTAAAACAAACTTACATCAACATGCCTTACAATCAGTAAGCAAATACTTACTACATATATCCCAATCAACATGACCACCGAGCCTCAAATCCCCATACTTTACTGGTCAAAAAGAAAGGTTTGATTGCCATCTTTACGCATATTCGATTGAAAAATCGATCCAACTTATGGGAAAGGATTCTATAGCCATTTATGATATTCAATATTCTATACATTTCTATACAGTACGTATTCAGCATTTAACTTTCCACGTATTATCACTAATATTCGTCAATTACATCAAATCAATTGCTACAACCACATCGTTGTTCATCCCACAGTGATCCGGCAGCGCGGGCAGCGCCTGAAGAGTAAAGACAAGGCCCTGGTGCTCAACTCATCGTTCAAGCGGTTTTCCAAGAGCTCCGTCTGGTGCTGGTGTTTCTCCTCAAAAAAAAGTATCAAAACACACAGACAGTTATGGCCCAACTAACAGTTAAGTTATGTTTATGGCTTTTTAATGATATATAACTCTTAGCCTTAGGAGTTATAATTCCATTTATAACTGTTAGGGGCCATAACTGCAGGAACAACTCCCATGGCCTTTGACTAACTATGACCATGGGGCACTGGAACTATAACCAGAAGCTAGCAACCAAAATGTGTGTGTGTGTATTATGTGTATATATAATCGTATGTATATATATATATATATATATTTATTCTATACGTATGAATTGCTCATAACATAGGAATGCATCAGCAACTATGATATATCAGTTCATGGTTTTGTTTGTGTTTGGGGTTGCACATGAGGGGCCCCATGACATCACAGAAACACAAATGTTCAGTTCAAGCCCTACACCACTTGGCTGCATGGGCCATACCATTTGTGAAGTACCATACAATGTGGGGCCCCCTAGCTGTAAGTTGGTTTGTAAACCCCATGAATACTATAGTTCTATCTACTATATCCCATAATTATTGGAGTTATTCGCCCCAACTTAGCTATCTATGGGCCCCACATTGTACCCCAAAGTCAACCAGAGTTTTGTCCCAGACCTTCTGATGGACCGGAAACCGGAGAAAATGGCGCTTGAACATCTCATGGGCTGAGAAAATCAGCAGAAAAACATGGCAATCTTGGGCTATCCTGCTCTCCGCCGATTTTTGGGCGCGCTACTAAGAAATATTCGCCAGCATGAAATATATCAGATCATATCAGCAGTCATCAGCAAGCAATGTTGTATGAATCATTACACTGCCAGTACTCATCAGAATAGATGATGGGATTCAATGTTTGTGGAGATGTCAACAAATCGGCCCCCCACCCCAGTTGCCCAGTTGAACTTTGGTTCATCAACCCATCTAAGTGTAGACATAGCCAGAATCCCTGGACCCTACTTGGTGGCTCACCCCAGTGGATTATAGCCCAGTTAAAAATCAATTACCATCTGGTTATTTAACATAGCCATGGGAAATGGCCCATAGAAATAGATAATTTACCTATTAAACATGGGTGGATCTTTCCATGGCAAACCGTTAGTCATAACCAGAGGGTAACCCTATTTATCCCATTGAATTCACCAGGATTTTCTTCGCCTCCGATTCGTGGGAGCCGAGACACCAAGCGCTTCAGAAATGCTTCTGCGCGCTCAAGCTCCTTGCGACGTAGTCTTCAGCGAAACGTGTCAAGCTCCAATCGTCAAAGCACCAAAAGAACCAGTGGACAAATAGAGTTATGGCCATTTACCAGTTATAAGTGGTTATAAATGGGATTATACATTCTATAAATGGGGTTAGAAGTACTTATAACTGATAAATGGCCATAACTGTAGAATTAGAAATGACCAAGTGAGCACCAGAGCATCACATATATGAATGGTTGGTGAACCGATGTGCCTTCTAAATCTTAAAAAAATAACGAAGGTAGAACGCAAGGTGGCCATAGACTCCGTTGAAATTTGGTGTGTTCTTTGCTGACCATCATCCAATGGCATGGAACATTAACAAGCTATAAATCTATAACATCTTCCTGGTGCTTCGTAGGGAATGGGGGGAATGATCCATAACAAGTATCAACAATCATCCCATTCTCAATGGATTGGTTTAAGGGAAAATTTGCAGGAAACCATGGGTTTCCCCATGAAGATCATGGGGCTTTCCTGTAAATTTTCCCTTAAACCAATCCATTGACATTCCAGTGAGCTTGCGATGAGGTCACTATGATTTACCCAGATAATTGAGAAACACTGACAACGACAGTGACTAGTTGGTGGTTGAGCCCTACCCCTCTGAAAAATGATGGAGTTAAAGTCAGTTGGGATTCTGACATTCCCAATATATAAAGGAAAATAATCCAAATGTTCCAAACCACCAACCAGTATAGTACTATAGTTATAGTCTGCTATATCATGTTATATCCATCTATTTCCCATATAGTCTAGTCATGTTCCAAACCACCAACGGCAATGAGACCACCACGGTCCAACGACTCCGCCGTCCTTCCGTCGACCTTCCGGTGTAACAAGGACCCTGATTTTTAACCCTGGACCTTGAGGGGGACCCCGATGGACCACTGCGACTCATCTGTTTTTGGCAGTTAGCCTCTGGTTATGACTAACATAGCCATGGAAATCCCTTATAAATGGAGGTTTATAGCTGGGAAACTCATCTATTTCTATGGGCCATTTTCTTCCATGGCTATGTAACAAATAACCAGAGGGTATATCACTTCCAATGGACATTACTTCAACCAACAACCAGTGGGAAGGATTATCCCATACCAAACCAGTAAAAAAAAATGGAGTTGAAGATTGGAAGTGATATGAAGTGATGGATAAAACTTCTATAACTGGTTGATGGTGCAATAACCATCTTGAAAAAAATGAGTTCGTCAGCTGGGAAGGATGATTATCCCATATATGAAATGGAAAATAATCAAAATGTTTGAAACCACCAACCAGACCTGATTATATAGCCCTAATGACAAAAAAAACGCTATCGATGAACTTGCCGGACAGGAAACTTGCCTGCATGTCTGTCCAACCAAAAAATATCAAGAACACACATTAACCAAGAAGTCGCCAATTTGGTATATGTCTAAGTATACCAAAAGAGGACTGTTTAGAGTAAGAAAAGACCAACGAATCTGTCGTTGCCAGGGATTTTGTGGACCCACTTAACCATGGGGCGAATTCTTGTTGCCATGACCAACCATATCAGGTCATAAGCGTTCTTGCTCCGACAGTGAACCAACCATATAAAACTTACTTCGTTGACCTAGAACCTTAAAACTCAGCTTGTCCACAGAATATCTGGTTGGTGGTTGACCTACCCCTCTGAAACATATTAATCAGTTGGGATGATTATTCCCACTATATGGAAAAATATAAAATGTTCCAAACCACCAATCAGAATATAGATGTTATCTTACCAAACATATTGGCACCATTGGCACTTTTAAGGATAAACTGATCCCAAAAATGTCGTGCTTCTTCATCTTACGAACCATTTCTAATTTTGTTTCAATATATAGGGGGGTCCATTTTCATGGTACCCCAATAGCTGGATAGTTTGTTTCCTGGAAACTCCCAACAAAAAATGGTTGATACATGATCATAACTTTGGGGTACTCTCTGGCAATTTAACAGTTCGCTATTGAAAATGGTCACTTATAGTTGATCTACCCCCAACAAATGTCGATTTTCGTCAGTTCTGATAACGTTTACCAGGCCGGATACCCCCATGACGTTGGGACACCTCCTTAGATCGAAGCCGCAAAAAAACAACACGGTGACCTACTTCCAACTCGCAGATCTGCGACTCCAAAGGTTGGATCTTGTCCAGCCTCGGCGGATCTGGATGGCCCCATGATTCTCTGCTTTTTTTAACCACTTCTACAAGGTCTATTGATAATTTGGAACAAATGATCTATAGAATATCTATAGTATTTATAAGTGTGGAGACCCCAAAATTAACCCCTGTGACTTAGGAAATCCCCATGTATAGATGGAATATTGAACTGGTTGGTGGTTGAGCCACCCCTCTGAAAAACATGAAAGTCAGTTGGGATGATGACATTCCCAATATATTATGGAAAATATAATTCATGTTCCAAACCACCAACCAAATAAGGTCTATTTAGTTGTGTTTTTATTAAAAAAAACAAGCAAACTGAATACAAGCTATGTTAAACGTGTAGTTAAAAACGTGATATTTAGTCATGGATTTTGCGGGAACATGTTAAAATAATTAAATGATCGACAACCGTCTCGCACTGGGTTGTTCTGGGATAACACTCTTATATTTCGGGATGATGATGCAGGATGGGGCCCCCAGTCGAGTTCGCGTTCAGTTGCCTTATAAGTGGCTGAATTCTATGGTTTCTGGTAGATATATACCTATAGTCAATGGGGGTTCGCATAATTTATAAACCAACTTTTAACTGGAGGGCCCCATCCTGTGTAGACATTTTCAAAATAAGGGATGCCCAAAGTTCCACACAATAACTATACTATGATGATGTTACAGTTGCTGCTTTTCTCTACAAGGAAACAAGCAAAGAACATGGATGAATAGGAATGAATCATTGTCGAGTACTCCAATTCTTACAGTTATAACTTAACCCTTAACAGTTACAACTGGTTTAGAACATTATTTAAGTGATATTTTTCACCTTAGTTCTGGGAGTCATAACCCCCATGGCCAAAATTGCTTTTGGGGCCACAACTGTAGATAAAATGTACTGCCGCTCCAGGAATATCCTCGTGATATCGTTGGCTTCAATGGATTAATCAAACCTGGTTTGCTGGAAAATCACCCTCGGTATACAATGCGGGGCCCCCAAACGATAGCCAAGTTACTTGCACATAACTCCAGTAACTTTGACTCATGATACTTATAACTTACAACCATAGTTAGTGGGGTTTATGAAGCAACTAATGCTGGGGGGCCTCACATTGTAGATAATGTTACCATGAAAACATCACTATAGAAAGTTTTCAATTGCCATGTTTGGTTACCAGAGGTACTTACTAGTAATTGCATGTCTTCAAAATGCAGGAAGTCCTCCCCAAAAGAAGTCGTTTCAGATTTCCAAATCCCACGACCGTACTTCAGGTATGATATGGTTTCCTCCAGATCTTCTCAACCAATTCTGGGAATGCTGTCTGTTGGCAACCCCACTTTCATAGGTCGTAGAAAGGCAGCGAAAACGCTGTGCTGTGAGATTCAATTCTCTAGGATTCGCTAGGGCTGAGGCTGAGATCTTCCATTCTTGCAAAGCACTGAATTCCATTGTTCCTCTGCTGTCAAACAACCACCGATTGGTGTTGTGGCGCAAATCCTCAGTATTCTTTTTGCTAACAGACAGGTATATAATTGGAGTTCTTACGAGACCTGTCATGTGGATGGAGAATCGATTGATTTCCTTGCGCAAATCATACAATCTTTTTCATCCTGCGTTACGTGTCGTGGCATATGATGAATTCGCTCTGCCACCCCACTGTAGGGCCCACGACACTGCGTCTTGAAGCAGTGTCAGTCTGTGTTGAAGGTTGACCCCAGCAGTGTTAACCACTCCTTCAGAATTCGTATTAATTAGCCAACTGGTGATAATCACTTGCGAATTCCCCCCAATGGGATCAACGCAAATATAATGTTTTCAAGTTCAGATGAAAATTTCGATGTTCGCCCACTAATAAATTTCCAGTTCTGTGTTCAACTCCAGTATAAAATAGAAGTCCGTTCGTCATAGCAAACGGGTTCCAATCACATCATTCAAGCACCACGAAATCAATGGCATGATCCCCAGTCAACATGTTGTTGCTCAAAACCCCAGTGGTGTTGTTGTTGTTGTTCAAAACGCTGTTCTTGCTGGTCTCTGCTCGCGGAGTTGTGCAAAATCCTTGGGGTGCTTTTTAGTGGATTACTGTGGGTAAAACAATAACAAACCATCCCCCAATTCACCATAAATAGGTGGTATAAACATGTATAAACCATTCACAAATGGATAGTTTACGGCATTGTTTTACCAACATAATATAATTTAATATATATATATAAATACAGGTTTCCTGACATAGGGGTACCCCTAAATCATCATTTTTTGTTGGTATTTTCCACTATAAACCATCCATTTTGGGGTACAGTGAAACCACTGTTTAAGAACCTAGTGCAATAAGAACTTCAGGGGCTGGATTGCTGGACTCAACCCTTTCTGTCAGCTAATTGAAATAAGAACCCTACCCTGGAATTCCAGCCGCTTGTTTTTTTCCCCCTTTAACGGGTATCAATATACCAAACATTGATTATTAGCAGCTATTTCCCAAAAGAACAACTATTTAGCGCGGAACTTCCATGCCGAGGAAAAAAATGGTTCAGCCAGGAAGATGCGAACCCTTACATAGTTACCAAGGCTGATGCCGACAGCTTCAGCTAGACACCAGCCAAACTCATTGTAGGTCATCTGACCTCGGAGGCTGCCCTTGGCTTGCGTTGGTTTGTCCTGCCTGTGCTGCCTTGTTTCGGGCGCCCAAGCCCTGAAAAAATCTTTCGGAGCCTTATTGTTTTTCTTCCCCGCGCCTCCTTTGCGGCCTGATACCACGCGAAAATAAACTTTCAAACCCTGGCATGGTGGAATATCTGGCCTATAGCTTTGCTTGAAATGTCTGCGCCTGGATTTTTTTTCAGTACCTAATTTGTTTTTCCTTCCTCCCGCCTCCTTTGCAACCTAATACCACGCCAAAATCAAGTGGCAAAACCCTCACCATAAGAACCTCTTAAGATTTAACCCATTAAGAACTTGAGGGTACCCTCGTTCATAATTCCCATATTTTCCGCCTGTAGCATTTAAGAATTCCAGGGTAGGCCGGAAAATTTTTAATCGGTTCTTATCTAACGGTTCCGCTGTACCCATCATTTATGGAACCCCCCTTGTTATGATGAACTCCTTACACCACTTGCAGCATAACACTGACCACAATTAGGACCTGATCAAGTCACTGAACCATCCCCGATCCCACCATGATAGGCTACAAATTATAATGTGCTTGCGACATCTTGCGACTATAGCCCCGAGAAGATGGAGAAATTCTATGAAATTCTACTCAATATATAGTGGTGGGTTCAAGCTGTTCTATCTTTTTGGAAACTATACCATAAACTACCATGAAGTAGGGTTAAGTTGGACCCATGAGTGGCTGTTCCTTGGCCCATTTTTTGTCTGAACATCATGAACTGGCGGCTGAATGGACACGGCGCCAGATCAGCTTCAGTCAAGACACATGTCCTGCTGTTCCATCGTCAGCCCTTGCACTGAGGAATCGTCCGACGATTCCTCACGATGATTTCATCACGGACATGTAGGTTACCCCCAAAGGCTACCCCAAAAAATCTAGAGGCGCGATAAATCCCGAAGGAAAGTTGATGAAAAAGACGAAGCAATATTTTTTTTGGGGGGGGCTCCCTTTGAGAATAACGACATGTTGATTTGCCTCAGTTATGAGGTAGCTTACCGGCCTTTCTTCAGGCAGAGATGGCGTGTACTCTGTGAGATAGTTTTGGCTATCGGCTATCGTTTTGGGTTGCACGTGAGTGGACTGCTGTGTGGAACGGATTTTTCAAAGATGAGAATTGTTGCAGCAGGGTGTGTACGACTATGTTGCAATGGATTTCATTGACGTTGGAACCATGAGATAACACGTCGACAGGGGGTGTGAAAATCTTGCACTCTGCGAGTACTGCGTTTGGTGGTGCGCCGTGTCATCGTTTTCTACATTGGGAATTTGTAACTGGATCCTCACACGCTTTGTCACCAAACTTTCCCAAGATGAAACTGAGACATTGGCGCATCTTGTCACTATCTTTTGCCGTAGCAACGGCCTTGGCAAAGCTGATGTTCTGATCCTTCCATGCTCCCATGGAAATGATCACCTTTCCCCACTGTTCCAGAGACGAAATTCCACACGGAAGCAAAATCTCCGTCAATTCCTCTGACAACGGCGAAGTTGGAGACACTGGCGGAAATGACCACTCACTCTGCTCATCTATCTGCCTCTTAGAGGCGTCTGTCACAGTTCCTCCTTTGTCCATTGCATCAGACGATTTTTCGGATACCTTTGACATTGCTTCTTGGCCCTGTTCTTGAGCCTTAGCCAATCCAGGTGTCTAGATCACCAAAAAGGATGAATTTGGCCTGTGAACTTTGCAAATGTCCGATCCATGGCAGGCCAAAACATGTCAAAAACTTGCATTTCCTTAAAATCGCCACATTCCCAGAAATAAACCATATTCCCTATAAATTATGTTTTTTGTTGGGAAAATAAAACATCATCTCCAGCAAGTAGAGGATAATGATGAAGTGTTCAGAATTAAATATTAAATGATATATATATATATATATATAAATAAATATTATTGCATATATCTTATCATATTTTATGTTGTATTAAATCATATTATATTATATTATATTAAATGATATTATATTAAAAATTGAAAATATTATATTATATTATTTTACATTACATAAAAGGATATTATATAATATCATTTTATATTATATTATGTTATTTTACAACAAATTCAATTATATTATATTATGTTATATTAAAGTAAAAATAAATCTATCAACTCATCTAATCAAGGGAAAACACAAATACATAGCAACGCCAGAAAATAAACCGAAAAGTGTGAAAACTGAACATATTTTCTGTAGATATCATCTATATAACCGCCTGGAAAGATGTTCATCTTTTCAGGGACAGCTATAGTATAATCTACACTTGACTCGTCCTGCGAATCGTGTTCCAGCAGCGCTCCTCGTTGACGTTGGTGTTCACATTGTCCCTGGCTCTGGCAGTGGAATAAACATGAATAAACATGAATAAACCTTGTCTAACCATCATGAAATGGGGTTCTGAATGGACTAGTCAGATTTTATAGGGATTTGGTGGAACTGAATGACAATTAAAAAGATTTAAATGTGTATTATGATTGCCAAAGGAAGTTTAGAAGTCAAACTTCGGACAGTATGGACAGATGGAAAAGCAGAGATGGGAAGAGTCAGAGAAGAGAAAGAGCAGAAGAGAGAAGATCAGAGAAGAGGAAGAGTGAGAAGAAAGAAGATGCAGGCGCACGAAAAGATAGCAAAGTCGCGAAACACTGTGTTTTTCCAATGATTTGTGGCTCCGGAGGGTCGAAGAGTAGGCTCGCTAAAACGGCGGGTGCGGAGCCATGTGGCCAGATGAGAGATGAAAAGTTGCACGCCGTGGTGGCGCGAGGCACATTTCCAAGTCAAAATGTACAAAGCACACCAGGGTCGGAGCACTTTTGGAAGTTGAGATGTCCAAAAAGTGCACACCGTTGCGGCGCGAAGCACATGTCCAAGTCAAAATGTACAAAGCACAGCACTTTTGGAAGTTGAGATGTCGAAAAAGTGCACGCAGTGTTGGCGCGAAACACATTCCCAAGTTAAAATGTACAAAGCACACCAGTGTCGGAGCACTTTTGGAAGTTGAGATGTCCAAAAAGTGCACACTGTTGTGGCACGAAGCACATTTCGAAGTCAAAACTTTCAAAAACTGAGGGGCTCGGGGCACTTTTGGACGTTCAGATGTCGTTTCGCGTGGCAGGCACAAGGGATTGTACACCTTGTCAAAAGTGAGCAAAAACGTGAAGGTTGTGAAGCATTTCCAAAAACGATGGCAAGCGTGGGACATTTGAAGAGGACCTGGAAAGATACATTTTCCGTGGCAGGCGCAATACAAGAGACATGTTCATCAGAGATGTTAGGAGGTCAGGGCCCTGATTTCCTGAGAGGGGTTGCATTTTGGAGCATCAGATCTTCAGTTTCGGGAAGATGATTTTGTGTGACAGGTGCAGCACTTTGTATGACCTGACGTCACTTTTTCGTGGCAGGCACAATACTTCAGAGACATGGGCTGGAAAAATCGCAAAACGCATTGGTATGAGGCCGTCAGCTCTGCATTCAACTCTCCATTCTAGAAGGATGTCTCGCAGAATTGCTTCGTTTTTGATGTTGCCAATTTCAAAAACTGAGGAAGTCTCGCAGAATTGCTTCGTTTTTGATATTGAAAAAAATGGATGAAGTCTCGCAGAATTGCTTCGGTTTCAAGCTTGCAGATTGCAGATAGACAGATAGATAGATAGATAGATAGATAGATAACTACAACTACCACTACACTATACTACTACTACTACAACTACGAATGCAAATAAACTACGCTACAACACAATACACTACAGTAATTTTTACTACACTACACTAATTGCATACAATGACGCTACACTACGCTAATTACACAACAACAACAACAACAACAACAACAACAACAACAACAACAACAACAACAACAACTACTACTACTACTACTACCCACAACCAGAGCTACAACAACAATGTCAGCTACACCACATTACATAACACTGCACCACCGCAGTACACTACAACTACATATAAACATGCAACTACAACTACACTACATTACACAACACTACTACACTACACTTATTACATTACATTACGTTACAACTACAACTGCAGCTGCAACTACAATTGCAGCTGCCACTACATTGCACTACACGAAACTACACTAACTACACTACACCACACTACAACTACAACTATACTACCTTAAAGGTACCACCTTACACTACACTAAACTACACTGCACTAAACCACACTACAGTACACAACTACAGTACACTACTACAGTACACTACAATACACTACACTAATTACACCACACCACAACCACAACTACAACTGCAATTACATTACACTTATTACACATTACAACTACAACTCCACTACAACACACTACAAGTACAACTACAACTGCACTACGCCGCACTACATCCAGCAGTTGTGGGTGAGGTGACCACTGCAAACATTGCAACCACTCCAAAAAACACAACTCCAACCACCTTTCCGTCCATCAGAGGATTTGCTCTGCCATCCGTGATTCACAACAACCAACCTCTCCTATATATAGGTTTCCTATCTCTGAAACTTCCGCCACCGCCTTGTGCGGTACTACTGGTAAATATATACATACATTATATAAGTTTAGGAGTTTTGGGTTTGATTTTTGACCGGGAAATTATCGCATAAACATTCTAAATGCATATAAATTGGATAATTTGGTTCTAGGGTTATCTCCATTTCTTGGTTTTACTATGTAGATAAATAAATAAATATATATATATACAGTTATATAATGTTATATAATGTAAAAAAAATGAATATGCAATGCAGGATAATACCAGGATTACCGCACAAGGCGGTGGCGGAAGTTTCAGAGATAGGACACCACAGGAGAGGTGAATTGTTGTGATGCATGGTATGGATGGCAGAGCGAATCCACTGATGGACCGAAAGGTGGATGGAGTTGTGTTTTTTGGAGTGGTTGCAATGGTTGCAATGGTCGCAGTGGTCACCTCACCCACAACTGCTGGATGTAGTGTGGTGTAGTACCGCTGTAGTTGTAGTTGTAGTGTAGTGGAAGTGTAGTTGTAGTGCAATGTAGTTAGTGTAGCGTCGTTGCAGTTGTAGTTGTGGTACTGTGTAATGTAGTGTAGTTCTAGTTGTGGTCTAGTGTAGTGTAGTGTAGTGCAGTGTAGCGTAGTGTAGTGTAGTGAGGTGTAGTGTAGGTCGGTGCGGTGTTAGGTCGGTGTAGTGTAGGTGTAGTGTAAGTGTAGTGTGGTGTGGTGTAGTGTAGTGTAGTGTAGTGTGGTGTGGTGTGGTGTGGTGTAGTGTAGTGTAGTGTAGTGTAGTGTAGTGTAGTGTAGTGTGTGTAGTGTAGTGTAGTGTGGTGTGGTGTGGTGTAGTGTAGTGTAGTGTAGTCTAATGCAGTTAGTCTAGTGTAGTGTAGTGTAGTGTAATATGTAGCGTAGTTGTAGTTGTACTTGTAGCTGTAGCTGTAGTAGTAATAGTAGCTGTAGTAGTAATAGTAGTGCTAGTTGTAGTTAAAGTTGTAGTGTAATTAGTGTAGTGTAATGTAGTTAGTGTAGGGTAGTGAAATTAGTTTAGTGTAGCGTGGTATATTTGCATTTGTAGTTGTAGTGGTAGTGTAGTTGTAGTTGCAGTTGTAGTTGTACTTGTAGTTGTCTGTCTATCTATATCTATCTATCTATCTATCGATCGATCGATCGATCGATTGATCGATCGATCCATATATCGATCTATCGATCTATCTATCCATCTATCTATCTGCAAGTTTGAAAAGGAAGCTATTCTGTGAGACATCCTCAATTGTTGAACTTGACAACATCAGAAGCGCAGCAATTCAGCGAGACTTCCTCAATTTTTCGAACTCGACAACGTCAAAAACGAAGCTATTCTGCAAGACTTCCTCAGTTTTTTCCAGTTGACAACATCAAAAATGAAGCAATTCTGCGAGACTTCCTTCAGAAATGGACTGACGGCCTCGTACCATTGCGTTTTGCGATTTTTCCACTGATCTAAAGTATTGCGCCTGCCACGAAAAATTGATGCCAGATCGTACGAAGTGCTGCACCTGTCACACAAAACCATCTTCCCGAAACTGAAGATCTGATGCTCCAAAATGCAACCCCTCTCAGGAAATCAGCGCCCTGACCTCCTAACATCCTGATGAACATGTCTCTTGTATTGCGCCTGCCACGGAAAATGCATCTTTCCAGGTCCTCTTCAAATGTCCCACGCTTGCCATCGTTTTGAAAATGCTTCACAACCTTCACGTTTTTGCTCACTTTTGACAAGGTGTACAATCCCTTGCGCCTGCCACGCGAAACGACATCTGAACGTCGAAAAGTGCCCCGAGCCCCTCAGTTTTTGAAAGTTTTGACTTCGAAATGTGCTTCGCGCCACAACGGTGTGCACTTTCTGGACATCTCAACTTCCAAAAGTGCTCACACTGGTGTGCTTTGTACATTTTAACTTGGAAATGTGCTTCGCGCCACCACGGTGTGCAACTTTTCATCTCTCATCTAGCCACATGGCTCCGCACCCGCCGTTTTAGCGAGCGTACTCTTCGACCCTCCGGAGCCACAAATCATTGGAAAAACACAGTGTTTCGCGACTTTGCTACCTTTTCGCGCGCCTGCATCTTCTTTCTTCTCACTCTTCCTCTTCTCTGATCATCTTTCTTCTGCTCTTCTCTTCTCTGACTCTTCACACCTCTGCTTTTCCATCTGTCCATATTGTCGGAAGTTTGACTTCTAAACTTCCTTCGACAATATCAACTGCCCCCCACCATGATTGGCCCGCCAAATGGATCGAGCCAGTACATAGGACCAGAGGTTTCTCACCACACGGGGAGCATCCGGCCTACCCGTTAACCCACCAAACATTGGTCTGGGATTAAACCATCCGATTTTAGGGGCTTTAATTTTTGACCCATTCCCATCTTCCACAAGTCCAAGATTGAATTTCAACAATACATTTATGGCCAGAAATACCATTTATGGAATGATAACCCAATCTAGAACCATGTAAAACTGACTGATAAAGAGGTTTAACCACATAAAGATTGTGTTTTGTCCCATATGTTTAAACATGTTTACCATTATTGTGGCTTAAATCACCATTATATCACGATTGATGTCGAAAGTAAGCAAAATTCTAGGTACCTTGGACATCGTTCGACCCAGATCTGGCTCCAACATAAGTTCCAGTCCTGTTTCCACCTTGGTGCCTCCCGGAGAAATTTGGTTTATGTTACCCTGACCAGTTCGACATACTTAAATCCACACCATAAAATCCTATATAAAATCATAATATATAATAGCTAAGTTGATATTTGTAACTATAGCTTTTTAACATGCTTTATGCTAGATGTCAAGGAACAACCAACGATGGCCCAGGCTTCTGCTCAGGACCCGGGTCAACTTAGCCTTTACCCACACGTCTATTGCATACGATAAAAATCAACATGTCATGTCTACAAGAAACATCATTTTCTTGTTTTTTCCATGACAACTTTATCATTGTTTTATGGGTATTTGATGGTATTTGGATCTATTCCGGAAACGTTCCGGAAACGACCAACAGCGAATGATCGGCTTTTTTTCGGCCCCCATCTTTCTGACGGCAAATGCAGTGGCCCTTCAGTTGTAAGTCAGCTATAAAGCCATGCAATAGTAGACTCCACAATGTGGTGCCCCCCAGTTATAAGCTGGTTTTTAAACCCCATTAACTATAGTTATATCTACCATAAACCATAGTTATTGGACTTACTAACCAACTTAGCTAACTATGGGGCACCACTTTGCAGTTTATAAGCATTTTTGATTGGGAAGGGGCTTTCCCAACCAGACTCCAAACCAGACTATGTGGAGATGGTGAGTGATGTCCCAATGCCAGGTACAGGTTTTGCTCCACACTTGCTGAAGGTTTTTGTGCAATGCTGCGTGTTCTTATGTATTTTTCTCGATCATTTTAAATGAAGAAAAGCATACATTGCTTTTGCGAACCGCAAGGCTCCGCAAGGCGGTTGCACTGTTGAGGGAAGTTTTTGGTGATATTGCTATGAATGTAAATGTATACAGTATACAGTATACAGTACTATTAGGTCACAGACTATGTAAGACAACTATTGTGTTCATTATTTCATGATCATCATTACTATCGTTGGACGTCAGCATCATAATTCTCATTATTAAGGTGAACACGATCATCATTTTATTAGCACACATCTTCCTAGCAGATTGCAGGCCCGGGGGATCGCCACGCTCTAGAGGAAGCTCGCTTCCACATTAAATTCCCACCCCCACTCCAACCCCACACCTAAACCCCTGACCCCACCCCCCCCAAAAAAAAACTTGGCGAATGATGGCAACATATGGCAACATCCTGGCGTCCGACATCTCGCCGTTTGGTCAACCGCAAGCCTGGCATTGGACTTCCGCCGGCTCATTTGCTGCAGCATCTCGCCTCAAGAGTTGAGGATTCAACCAACAAAGAATGGGGATTTAACCAACAAAAACGGGGCAAATTCACAATGGTTTAACCATATTTCATCACCAACAATGTGGATTGCGCCGGCCAAGTCGGTACCATCTGGTAATTTAACATAGCTAGAAATAGTTTAAAGAGTTGATATAACCAGCTATAAAATGGTGATTTTCCATAGTTAACTTATTGCTGCTTTCCATGATCACCCAAATAGGATACCACCAGGATGAATAACCCCTGGTTGAGTCATTAGGGACATACCATGCCCACAAACATTGTGATATTCTGGGGCGTTCAATGGACTTCAATGGACCAAAAAAAATAAGTCTATGGGGATTATCACCCAAATAGGATACACATAATTATATTCTGTATGAATATATATATAAATATGTATATATGTATGTCCACACACATATATATATATCTATGTATATGTATATATGTCCACTATATACATACATACATCCATACATACATACATACATACATACATACATCCATACATCCATACATCCAACATCCATATATCCATACACACATACATACATACATACATGCATGCATTGATTGCATTGCATTGCATTGCATTACATTACATTACATTACGTTACGTTACGTTACGTTACATTACATACATACATACATACATACTTACATTACATTACATTACATTACATTACATTACATTACATTACATTACATTACATTACATTACATTACATTACATTACATACATTACATACATTACATACATTACATACATTACATTCATTACATACATTACATACATTACATGCATTACATACATACATACATACAAACAGACAGACAGACAGACAAACAGACAGACAGACAGACAAACAGACATACATACATTACATACATACATACATCCATCCATCCATCCATCCATACATACGTACGTACGTACGTACGTACGTACGTACATACATTACATACATACATTACATACATATTTACATAGATACATACATACATTACATTACATTACGTTACGTTACGTTACATTACATTACATTAAATTACATTACATACATACATACACACATACATACATTACATATTTAGATTCCAAACCATGTACCATTTATATACCACATTGTACAACTGGTATAATTTCAACCGCGGATTAATGACCCTCGGTTGATCAATTGCGGTGGTAGCGCCAAATAGTCAATGCGGATGATATTCCTAGGAAGGGAAAAACCAGAACGTCTTCCCAGATTCCAAACCAGCAACCATTTATATCCATTTATCCATTTATCTGGGTAAATTATAATCATTCACTAACCTGAAATAAGACCATATTGAGATAATTCCCCTTACTAACCATGATTTCCAGTGAGGTCGCAGTGAGTTCGCTGTAATTTACCCAGATTTATCATGGTTGGTTGTTTAGTTCATGTTCACCTGCATGAAGAAACGGGTTTTCAGCGTGTGTGGAGATGAGCATCATCAGAACCACGCCGGACCAGGGCTGACGGATATCACTGGTCACAAGATGTCCATGTTTGTCCCAGGTTTCAGGTGTTTCCTCATCCTGGTGCAATTGAAGACAAGGTATATACATTTGATATATAATACATATCCATTTAAGAATAATACACAATCATATCACATAAATAGATTTATACATGGTATATACATCCAAACATGTCCAACATGTCAGAAATTAGAACCAAATATCATGAGGGTTATACTTTTTTCCCGGCACACCTGAATCCAAAGACTATGCAGTCAATGGCCATGCAGAACAAAAAGGTGACATTCTGCTTGATCATCAAATTACATAAAGTGGTGCCCCATAGATAGCTAAGTTGGTTTCCAAATACAACAACTGCTAGGTTTGTAGATGATGTATCGACATAGTTGCAGGGCGTTACAAACCAATAAACATAGATCTATAGAAACTGTTAGAGAAACTATATATATATATAGATATAAATAGTTATGCCCTATACAATAACTATATATAGAAAATATAGATCTATACTGTTAGATATAGATATAACTATATCAACAGTCATCTATGTCGAATGATCCCCATTCGTGGCTCCATTTCTGACTGGGTTACAAGTATGAAGATTATATCCCTATATATTGATGATATATCCCAATATTATCCATAAATTCCAAAGTTCATATCTAACCAGGATATTTTATGGGATAATCATCTATTAATCATCATCATCATCATATAATCATCATATAATCTCACCCGTAATCTAAGTGGGATAATCCTCCAAGTATGTAAACAAATCAACATTATGGCTTTATCTAACATAGGGTATCCAGAAAAAAGCATGGGGCGATATTCTTCTCAGGTGAGGTGCCCTAGTTGTAATGTTGGTTTATAACACATAGTTTTCAACTTATAACCCAATGAACCACGGTATTTTTCATAGCTCATGCCAACTATGGTTGATTGGTTAGGCAATTATGAAAATCTAAGGTTCTTAAATCCTAGTTTGTGGCTTATCCCATCTATAAATGAGCAGTGTTCAAAATCCATGTGTCATTCCATTTCATCCTGGTTGGTTAAGAACATGATTCCCCGTTCTTGGATCATTGAAATCCCCAATCTGGGGAGTATAATTTCCGAACCAATCATCAACCAACAATGATGTATCAGCTATATCCACTTCTATCCCTATAGATCCCTATATATCCCTATAATTCCCTATATATTTGATGATGTATCCCTATCTGGTTGGTGGTTGACCTACCCCTCTGAAAAATATGAGTCAGTTGGGATGATGGCATTTCCAATATATGGAAAGTCATAAAATTCAGGATATCATCAACTATAGGGAATTATAGGGATATTTTACGGGATATAAGTGGATATAACTGATAAATATATATATATATATATACAGCTGGTTGGTGGTTTGGAACATGATGAATGATATCCCTATATATCCCTGTCTGATGATATCCCCTATATATTTGATGGATTTTGATGCTTCAAACCATCAGAAATGACGACCAAAAAAAGGCCAAGGGGCGTCCCGCCATGGACGGGCTAGTGGTGCCACGACTCACTTGTCGAAACCTGGCAGAAATCTGTCGAACACCAAAATTAGAGAAAAGTAAGGGAAAACCATATTGAAACTGGGATACATCTATTGTTGATGCGATTTTATGCGCTAGAATATGTAAATATAATTGATATATGTTTACTTATGTTATATACTTATAAATAACTTTTCTATTTTTTGGGAAGGATAGATGTTGCTATATGGATAGTTCACCACCGAAGCTGTGCCCCTACTGACATCGCTAACATTATGGCGTAGACGTAGAATTTGAGCCCCAAGTTCTACGTAGCTATGGAAAATGGTCATTTATACTATAAATGTTCATAGATAAATTTTATAGATAAAGTTCCCATCAAATCAAGGTGATTTTCATTGTTTTGACATTCCATGTGGGGCAAACTTTGAACTGGGCAGACGGTGGCTGGTGCAGCCTCAACCTGACATTTGCGGCAGCCGGTGCACCACCAGGCTCCTACACATGTCGGACCTTCGATGTCTACCGGCTCGTCATCCGAAAGATGTCGCTGTTTCATGGTTTTTATACGAAAGTGGCTGGCTTGGTATAGCTGCATCGGTTGTTTGCGTTACCAGGTTAAGAGAAACATGAACTGTAAGCGCATTACAAGGAGTAAATCCGCCCCCCCTCAGTTATGTTGCTTGCTTTGTAAACCACATGACATAAATAGTATAGTTACTTATTTGCATACCATAAATCATAGTGACATTGGAGTCATGAAGGCACGAACTTAACCATCATTCCCCGCATTGTAGTTTTATAACATGCTGCATGGTAGATATCGAGGTTTCCTGAAATGGTGGTACCCCCAAATCATCCATTTCTAGATCGGAGTTTCCATTGTAAACCATCCAGCTATTGGGGATCCCCTGTTTAGGGAAACCCACATGACTGACTGTAGCTGGCTATGGAGCAAAAGTCCTTTAACCTGGTCCCCAACATGCGGTGGATGTTCATCCCCCAAACAACAAATCTTGAAATCATGGCCAATCTTAGCTGGTTGGTGGTTGACCTACCCCTCTGAGAAATATGAGTCAGTTGGGATGATGACATTCCCAATATATGGAAAGTCATGAAATTCATGTTCCAAACCACCAACCAGATGGCCAATCTTAGATTTCCTGCAATGAACTGAAATACTTATTTCTGGGGCTGGTTGGTCAAAAATTCCCCATCTAGTAGTAAAAAACAAAGCCATTAAGCTAAACTAAGCTACAGGAATGGACCGCCAGGTTAGTTGGTTTTTATGTTCCCTTTCTATAAGTATAATATGTAATAATATGTAAATGTCCACCAGAAATCCAATAGTGACTGTAGTCAAACACCACCAGAAACCTCTCGTTTCTGGGCCCCTTTCTGTCCTCAAAAGCTCTCCGTTGACCCACGCCCCATCGTCGCCCAAAACATGAAGGCGAGGCATGTCAGTCCCTCGACTGGAGCAAAGATCTCCCTGAGAGGAACGATACTTCTTCTTACGTTTCCTTGGCTGTGCATCATCAGGAAACCAATGCGGAAATGTTGGCTTTTGTGGTTTAAGTTCATGTTGGTTTAATATGGTTTAACCTAGAAGAATGGCAGCTGGAACCAGTACGCACCAACTTCATCAATAAGTTTGGGACTAATTGCCAGTGGTAGTGGATCATGGCAATGAAGACATCCCATTTCTATGTTCCGAACAATTTTTTCCTCCAAGGGTGACCATCCCATTGCTTGGATGGTTGGATGGAGCCATTTTAGGATCAGCAGCTCTACTGAAAACACATCTCAAATCAGTTGTACGTAGCTTGTTTCATCATTTTATGGCAGTTATCAAAATCCCAATCCTGTCTTTGAAAACGCAAGTTTTCAAAAAGTATATTATAGCTATGTTCACTCATAACTCATCACTATGAGGTAATAAAGTTCCACAAATCGTCATTCAAATCTATCAGATCCCCCCAAAGCTCGCCCAATTCAGGCCTTAGGCCTCTTTTCTGAGTTATTAGCCACCATAAGCTCATCGGGCTATCCGCCCGCATCCTTTTTTCTTTGCTCTCTTCAAGAGATCTAAAGCACACTATGCCGCCGCGATCCGCTTGCGTGGCCAAACTGCCGTCATTCACAGCTCCAGGAGTCGTCAAACAAAGCACAGTCACGTGTGGATCAACGTGAAATGATCTGTTTGGGCATCCCGGTTGCATTTGTGGCCATGTCATACTTGCATCCGCTCTGGAGCATTCTCCTTTCTCCGCGGGTCGGGACACCTAGTTAGTTATGTTCCCTGGGTGAGCAACTTTTCATTCGTATAGTTGGAATACAGTGACATAGCAGTGTGGATTCGGTAGATATACTTTTTACATCCCTTTACAGGTTCTGGACTATATAAACCACTTACAAACATGTCAGTGCCCATCGTTATTGGTTTTGTTTGATGCGCATGTTGCTATCTCTTGAATCTCTTGGGCCCCAGTCACTGTTTTTGTTTTTTTAATATAGCTCACCCCGGAACATCCGAAGGGATTGACCTTTCATTAACATAGCATTATCTGTGCTGCGACCTGCGGCGAGACACCTGCGGAAAATTGGAGGATCATTCCACCTAGAAACTGGTTATTTGGTGGCGAACTACCCACGAATCGTAAGTGGGTTAGTTCACCCCAGTTATAAGTGGATTAACCCTACTTATCCCATGTCAATCACTGGGGTTATAACCCACTTACGATTCGTGGGATGAGCCACCAAGTAGTAACCCTAGTTAAGTCCCCAATTCATGAGGGTTATGCCATCCATAAATGGCTTATATACATTTACACACCCTCTCTTCGAAAACAATGAACACATCCTTTGGAGCACGTAAATTCAACGGCCTTGGAAGGCTAAGGCACCCCAAAGGATGGTATGAGTCTTTGGTGGGGCCCTACCATCATGGAAAAAGCCAGTTCTGGGGTCATCTGGCGAAAAATATGTATATATTTGATGAATTTATATCTGGTCTATATCTGATATATGAATATATATATATATAAGTTTGAAATTCGGATACAACAAATGTATGCAAAAATCTCTCTGTCTATCTGTCCTACTTGGGTGCGCACTCCATTTGTTAAAAAATCGTGATTAAAACTGTTTGTTGCCCACACGTATTCCCATAGAAATGTAGGATACCCACTGTTTGATCGGATACTATCAATTTGTTTTTTACCAGCTGGGATAGGCATTCGTCTGTGCTGAACACCACCCTCACATGGCAATGGAAGTTTCACCATTCATAGATGATTTTCCCATTAAAACCTTCATTTCTACAATTTGAGGCCCCCCCAGCTATAAGTTGCTTTATAAGCCCCATGAATAATATAGTTATAAGTGCCAACCATAGCTATTGGAGTACCAATTTAGCTGTGTAGGTGGCCTGAGACTAAACCCGACACCGGACTTTTGTTAAAGCGCCTACTTCACAGCGTCGCCGGTGTATTTGCCACCTTGGCAAAGCCAGCAAAGGTGTTGACGAAAAAGTCCTGTCATATTGCAAGCTCTCGAAAACATATAATAATATGTATATATATGCATATATTATTCATTAATTATTGAAAACCGTGATTTTCCATAGCTATGTTAAACTCGTAAATCGAAGTAGCACTGAATGACTGCACGACTCGTGGTCTCAACTCACTTGTGAGCTGGGATGCACACCCAAGGACTGGTGTTGAAACTTGGCAATCGTATGCAACAGTAGCCTTCCTTTGATGTTCACTACGTTCGCACTTTTCATCTAGAAATCGGATTTCAAGCTTTCAACAGTAAATCATCGACAATGATGTATGTTTGAGGGCGAATCAAACATGGGGATGATCTGAGGTGTGTTCAAATTTTGTGACATCACTAACCACCAGCTGCAGGAGCCAATGATGGGCTCCACATTCCCGGTGATTTAATGATTTCCCCCGTATTTGTCTCAGCAGGCTGGTAGGTGTCACCCTGGAAGAGTGATGCAAAGTGGATGGAAGGCAAAGCTTAGCTGCGAACATGAGATTTATCATGGCGAAAATCTGAAGTACTGCGGACTGGATTCCATCATTATTGCACAAAATCATATACAAAATCAAACTATCTAAGTACCCAAAGTTTGCCCAGCTATGGAAGGATCAAAAGTTCATCAGTGTAAAAACTATACTCCTTGATCTACAAGTGCAACCAATTGATTCATGAGTTTAAAGACTGGCTGTGCCCATGGCAAATTGATATTGTTTGTACTTGAAAATCAGACGTTGAGATTCTTGATGTTTCGACCGTTTCAAATCATGTGTGCTATATGGATACATTCTTGTTGGCAATTTTGGGCTGCCCAGTATCTATGCCAGTGATTGCATACTTGTACCCATGTGTTTCTACTAGTTATTTAGTAGGTGGAAGTTAGCCCCCATGCAAGTCCATGTTTCATGTTGGAAAGTGACCTGATTTTTGTCGTTTATATAATAACGTGCGTGCACCCGAGTTCCAAATCCAAAAGTACAAAGCCATGCTTGGTTGTAAATGGCCATATCCCATCTTGGCTGCTAATGTGTCAAAACTTCTACCTGATTTGGTGCTGACATCACTGGAAGTTGGCTACTCCCCTTTCTCAAGTCCAACTTTGAGTTGGAGATGTCCAGTATATAAACTTGTCTTGTGCCCCAAAACAACTGGAATTTTACGTGCATCACCTTAAACACAATCCAAATCTACACGTGTGCATATATAAATGTATGCATATAACTTGTATGTGCATGATATGAATGTTTTCTGTAAAATGACATTTGTCTAAGATAGATGAAACGTCCATATCGATTCACCTATGTATATATATATATATATACGTATTGTATTATATATATATGTGACTACATATATATATATATATATATATGATTATATATATATATATATTATATATATACATATGTGTGTAAATCTGCAGTGAAAAAAACAAACGCCTCTAAGGCTCTGCTACAGGACATCTCTCGCGCTTTCTCCGACACTTTGATGTCCATTCGCACATTCATCGAGGCCAGCTCGCACGCCAAGTACCTGCCAGAAAAAACCGTGGGGCCCCCGGTTTACGAAAGGAAAACCATAGAAAAAACCAGCGGAAAATGGTGATATAACCAAGATTCAACAAGAAACATGTGGATTTAATATGATTCAATGAGATTTTTTTTCTGGTTGACAATGCTAAGTTGGTGAACATAACTCCGATGACTATCGTTTATGGTACTTGATACTTGTAACTATAGTACTCATAG
Source organism: Cladocopium goreaui (assembly GCA_947184155.2). Classification (NCBI taxonomy): domain Eukaryota; class Dinophyceae; order Suessiales; family Symbiodiniaceae; genus Cladocopium; species Cladocopium goreaui. The sequence goes on along the minus strand of CAMXCT020006767.1, from coordinate 843,912 downwards.
GGTTTATAAACCAACTTATAACTGCAAAGCCCCACTATGTACGCTTGAGGCCCTAAGCCAGTTGTGGCCATGGGGTTGGTGAACACAACTCCTGTTTCAATTGGTTTATGCTCCGCAATAATCATCGTATTCATGGGGGGAAACCTCTGCAATCACGGCCCTTAACAGTTGTGGCAATGATGCAACTACGGTGATATTAATGTTATATATATATACACATCACAAATATATATATATATGTATATTCTGAGCCGGTTAGAACTATGAAAAGGGCTATTACTGTAGGATCACCAGGGTTGTGAACCAGCGTCTATTGGATGAATATGTATGACCCCATACAGACAGTTATTGTTTGTTAGTCTGTAATTCACTTAGACTGGTTGGTGAATGGGTATCTGCAGTATCCTATTCTGCGTTTATTCAATCCTCAATAAACATGAATCAACTATCATAAACGCCAATATTAACCCCCAATTCAACAGCCTTGGTATCCGATGCTGGCTGCAGGACATTGGATGCTTTCTTGAACAACCGACACAAAAATGCCACGGCTGGGATGAGGCTGCTGCCATGGTCAGCCGTAAAAAATGACGGATCAACAAAGGATCAACTTAAAAAGGAGCTGCCTGACGGATCTGCTGAAATCCCACCATTTTGATATCCATCAATGGGGTTCCGAACAGGATGGCTACAATAATTAGCTTAACCACGCTTAACCCCTATGAAAAAATGGGGGTCTGACCTTCCAAATTCTGTGAGAGGCGATGTTTTGACCGTTTTCTGGAGATATCTACCATTCTTGTTTGAAAACATCTGGTTCTACGCCAATTGAACTTCTATGTTTATTTAGATTGAATTATTTCTTTAAATCTAGCTAAAATGCAGGTTTACTAATGAGTCACTCAGGGTACTGAAGAAGGGCCAAACTTGGATGGGTTACTATTAGAATACCCTGAAGATGGATGATTTCCATTTCCAACTTCAAACATGTGGAATATCATGGAATATCCCTACACCTCTTCAAATTTCCATCAGGAAAATCAGGAAAAAAAACTCAGTTTTGGATGGACAATCACCGCCGCCCACAGGCCCGACGTCCCGACCTGAAAACCCAGGGGACTGGCATCGAGTGACATTTCACGATCCTGTGGCGCTGCGGCAACTGGAAAACATTGGAACATATCCAGATGTTTTACCATTAGATACGGGAGTATTTGACCTAAAACAACAGTTCGGAAACATGTTTCAGAGTTCAAGGATCGTTTTTTGATGTTTTGGGTACATGTTGTGACTTGTTTGGGCCAATGCAGAACATCTCACGCTTAAATGAGATTTAGTAGATACATGTAGATACCATGTCATAAACAGCTGATCACATGACATTGAACGCATTGCTGCTGCCTGGAGGGGCCCTATCTCTGCCGGAATCCTGATCTGTAGAAATATGGCGATCTTTGAGTTGCAAGTTGCATCTTGCAGCTTTTAATTCAAATCCTATTCCTTCACTTACAGTAGATGTCATTTTTTGTGTGGAAACAAAAACAGAAAACATCATGGGTTTGTGTGAAAAGGTGGTGAATACCCAAACAAAAAAAGATATGTCGAATACTCCATTGGAACTGGAGATTTCCATAAATTCTCAGACACGCCCAACACTTAAATCAGGTGTACCAAGAGACTTCTGTTGTTTCAAGCTGCATGGTTTACCTCAACTGCTGGCGATGGGAGACCAGGAAGACTATACCCACCAGGGCGTAGTGATGTGGAGAAAACACCATTTCTAGGTCAATTTCCAAGAGAATCCATGGGTTTTCCACATCTACATTAGTTTACCTCAGGGTAATTGCCAAAACTGCCACGGTCTATCAAGGTTTACTCATCCTGGGTTGACATTGACATTAAAGATGGGCCTCAATGCGAAAAACACAGCTGGGGTATACCAATCGAAGATGATTTGAACATGCCTCTGGAGCATACCCCAAGTCCCTCCAACCCCTCAAGCAAAAGGTTTCCTTTCATAAACATTTTTTTTGGTGACAAAAGGTTAATTTTGGTGGTTCTGACCCAAGTTTCCTGTAGATTGAAACAACATGCGGGTGTCTGAAAATTGGCTATCCAATGGATCATTTTTTCCAATTTAAACCAGCCATAACTTGGAGATATACCTCATTTTCAGACAGACCCATCTATAGCTACTAAATATTCCTATTGTGGGTTACAACAATCCCAAATTAGCAGTGTTTAACCCGAACAAACTACAGTAATCCATCAACAGATTTACTTCTAATGGCTCACGTTGCAAATGGATGGGTATATCAGGAAAACACATATTTCCATTCTATATAAACAAAATAATAATACATACATATCTATATCATGGCCATATATTACATACATGTATATGTGAATATCCCGTTATACCTGCATTTTTGTTGGATAAAATTCCCACAATAACCTTGGAAATCATCATTCTGGATTGGCATCATCTATACAGTACATGGGCCCTTCCATAACTATGTTGAATAACCAGAGGGTATATTCTCATGATATTCCCATGAACAACCACCATATCTTTCATAGTAAAATGACCATCGTTGCCGCCATATTCCCATCATTTTCCTCTACAGGATGGTGTCCCCCAGTTCTAAGTTGGTTTATAAACCTCATTAACCATAGTTATCTATAGTTATATCTACCATAAACCATAAAATTCAACCATTTTTTTCAGGCAACTGAACGCAGTCTTGGGGCAAGGGCCCCATCCTCTATGCTCCTCAACTCCCCCGTCGTCCGGTCGTCCCAGCCACATTCCCAGGCTTCCCCCGGATCCGTCCATCTCCGAGATCGGGCCTGCTTTTCCATGACCTCGGACAGCGTCAGAATCTACAGATTCTGCAGCAAAAAAATGGAGAATTTTTGTTGGGAACACATATGGAAAAATGATGAAAAATCATGAGCACCATGTGGATTTGGGTGTAACTCAACATGTGGATATCTCTGGATTCAAAATATATTGGTCGTCAAATTGTTGGATTCTGCTAAGTGTACTATTGTTCATCGTTGATAAAACTAAATATGTGGGTGACTGCCAGGCAAATTCCAAACAAAGGACAGGGAAGTTTCCTGAGTATACCAGCTATATACATATATATATATATATATAGATATGTGTATATTCAAGGTGTATATATATATATATGAATGAATAATATATATATATATACCGTGTTTTCACAGGTACGTGCAACCTTCGTGCTTCCGGTCCCATTTTTTTCATTCCCTAGTCCGCAACTTATTCCAAACTGCGAAAAACATAATGTTTTCACAGGTAAACGCTGCATGTGTCTAAACACAGCTTGGAATAAATTGTGAATTAGGGGAAAAAATTGCACGGGGGACAGGCAGGAGGCATTTACTTGTGAAAAGGCCATGTTTTGCGCAGTTTGGAAGAAGATCAGCAGCATGCAGAGTGATGTTTCCACAACAAAGTTTGGCGACCAAAAAATGTGAAAACATCAGAGAGCGAGACAGTAGATGGACAAAATATTCAAACCCTTCAACACGCACTATGTTGATGTTGAACCCCCGCACACCCAAATTTCAATGTTTCAGCGAGCTTGTTACAAAAAGTTATGTTAGGGGTTTGATTTCTTTCGTCCACAAGGGCTAATGCACTTCACGTTACATTAACATTGAACCTTGGGGGCGAGGGGGCTGTACCAAAAAGGGGTTTGAATTCTTTGTCCATCTACAGTATGTGTATACATACACAAGGTGATGACCGCTGAGTCAGAAGTTAAGTTGGTTTTTAATCCCCATGAATTGTAGATATATCCCTCATAAACGCTAGATATCGAGGTGATCAACTCGTAATACTCTCCCGTAATCAAACATGGCAATGGGAAATCCTCAATGTGAACATCATCTACTGGAGACTCCTCTAAACCACTATTGACTCAAGGATGGAGAGTTGAACTGAACCCACAAAGCATTTTCCAAGTTCTTGTGGGTTTTAAAAGCACACCAGTAGTTCACCATTCAGAACCAGTCACTAGTCTAGGGGCTGATGACTAATCCAAGAATCACTTGACCCATTTGCAAGACCCATACCCATTGCCGGTTGGTCTGTTGCTTGATAGGGATTGCCATCAAGTTCCAGTAGTTCCTACTGATTCGAACCCAACAAGTATATATATAATATTGGACCGATATCTCTAAGCCACGTGCTGGCTGGACAATTATCAGTAGTAGGATGAATCATGATGAAACCATATATATATATATATATATGTATAGCAAACCTTCGACACCATGCCAAAGAAGCCAGTGCATTGTAGAACGACAGTGGTATGTCTCAAAGGTGACCCACACACCAGTAATCAACCCTCTCCAAACATGACAAACAAGAACATTTACATATGAATTACATGCACTCAAACTCTGTAGCTAGATTTTCCATGCCCATGTTTCTGACTGATGGAATCTATCGAGTATCGTAGTTTCAAGCCCATCCCATGTGGATCCTAAGATCCTCGCTTCACCACCAGCATTTTTGGTGGGCGTCACCACAGAACCGCAGCTGGGGCAAACATAGGCCTTGCCATGTCGAGGCAGCGATGCTTCAAAAAAATGTGATAATCAGCGTGTTATTTCTATTGTTGTCTACCCTGGAACAACAGTCCAGAATGATTGGTCAAAATTCCATCTTTGTAGGTTAAACTTCCATCTTTCATGCTGTTTCATGGTGAAATCCTCATCATCTCGGGTCAAACACCCATGATCAGCCATGTTTCATGTTTCAATTCCCACATTCCATGGCTACACCTATTCCTTTGTTTTTTTTAAAAAAAACAATGTAGTTTCAACTTTTTTTTGGTTGTCACCCCAATTGCGATGCCAAGTGCACATCTTTAATGGATTAGTCAATCGCCACGTTTTTTCATGCCAAAAACAGACCATCTAAAACCATTTATATCTATAACCATTTACAACCATTTACAACCATTCAAATCACTGGAAAGTCGCCAAGGTGCCATATCAAAGTCGGAGGAGCGCATCAAGCGATCGTGCAACAGGAAAGAGGTGCCATGGGCCAACCTTGGGCTGAAAAAGCCATGGACTGATGGATACATGTGGTGATGAAGGTGGCGGGAAAGGAGGCTCCTTTGGCCCAGATGCAGATCCCCAAGCGGCTTTTGCAGCTACACTTACAGGCTCTTGCGATTCCGGATTCTCCTCCGCTTCTTCCGCACTCTCTGATGAGATCTCCCAAGCTTCCTCTTGAACTCCAATCACACCCGGACGAAGTGTTGCCCTCTGCCCGTCAAAGATCGAATGGTCAAGAATATAAGGGTAGTAATTGCTGAACTTACCTTCTGCAAAACCACGCCTTATGAAAGCTGTCTTCTGAGATAATCCCCTTCTGCCAGATCGATGAAAATCAACTGCTCTCCGTGTGTGTGTGTATATATATATATTTAATTAATAGTATTATACATGTGTAACTGCTGTTTAATGTACATATTATGTAAATTAACATATCCACAAATAATATAATACGTGTATATATATATAGCACATATTTATATCACTTAACCATCAGCCAACAAGGTTTTGGCAATTGTTGCAATTGTTCACATCACGAATTCGAAGACAATCTCTATCTAGTATTGTCGAAGGAAGTTTAGAAGTCAAACTTCCGACAATATCGACAAATGGAAAAGCAGAGGTGGGGAGAGTCAGAGAAGAGAAGAGAAGAAGAGAAGAGAAGAAGAGAGAAGATCAGAGCAGAGAAAGAGTCAGAAGAAAGAAGCTGCAGGTGCGCGAAAAGGTGCAAAAGTCGCGAAACAGTAGGTTTTTCCAATGATTTGTGGCTCCGGAGGGTCGAAAAAGAGGCTCGCTAAAGCGGCGGGTGCGGAGCCATCTGGTCAGATGAGAGATGAACAAATTGCACACCGTTGTGGCGCGAAGCACAATTCGAAGTCAAAATGCACCAAACACACCAACCTCGAAGCACTTTGGAAAGTTGAGATGTCGAAAAAGTGCACACCGCTGTGGCGCGAAGCACATTTCGAAGTCAAAATGTACAAAACACACCATGCTTGGAACACTTTTGGAACTTCACATGTCGAAAAAGTGCACACCGTTGTGGCGCGAAGCACATTTCGAAGTGAAAATGCACAAAGATCACCATGCTCGGAGCACTTTGGGAAGTTCACATATCGAAAAAGTGCACGCCGTTGTGGCGCGAAGCACTTTTCGAAGTCAAAAGTGCAAAAAACTGACGGGTACGGAAGTCAAAAATGGTACGGAACACTTTTGGACGTTCAGAAGTTGTTTTGCATGGCAGGCGCAAGGGATTGTGCACCTTGTCAAAATTGGGCAAAACGTGTGGGTTTTGTAGCAGTTTGAAAACAATGGCAGGCGTGGGACATTTGAAGAGGATACAAAGATGCATTTCGCGTGGCAGTCGCATTGCAAGCATCAGATCGTCAGGTTTGCTAAGATGAGTTTGCGTGACAGGTGCAGCACCTCGTATTACCCGGCAACGCTTTTTCGCAGCAGGCGCAGACAGATGGAATGGAATAATCGCGAATTCGTACGAGGCCGTCCGCTCTGCACTCAACTTTTCATTTTTGAAGGACGACTCACTCGCAGAATTGCTTCGTTTTTGATGTTGTCAACTTCGAAAATTGAGGAAGTATCGCAAAATTGTCTTGTTTTTGACGATGTCAAGCTCAAAATTGAGGAAGTCTCGCGGAATTGCTCCGTTCTTGATGTTGTCCAGTTCAAAAACTGAGGACGTCTCGCAGAATAGCTTCGTTTTCAAGCTTGCAGATAGACAGACTATAGATAGACAGACAACTACAACTGCAACTACAACTACACTACACTACTACAACTGCAAACACAAATGTATTACGCTACATTACACTGACTACACCAATTACACTACACTACACTAGTTACATCTAATTACATCTAATCAAATTACATCAAGTTACATCTAATTACATCTAAGTACATCTAATTACATCTAATTACATCTAATTACACTACAACTAGAACAACAACAACAACTACTACTACTACTACTACTATACTCCTGCTACTACTACTACCACCACCACCACAGCTACAAATACAACTACAACTACACTACATTACACTACGCTACACAAATTACGCTGCAGCACACTACAACTACAAATACAAATGCAACTACATTTACACTACATTACACAACACTACACTACACTAATGAACAGCCATGACTTCGAGGAGCAGTCCAATACGTAGCTGGTTCACAAGGTGAAGTAGCTACCAATGTTTCTCGGGTCTTGCCCAGAACAAGACTTGTGATATCTTGTGATCCACTTATAAATCACACGTGCTCATCATCGAAAGGTAGCGTGTTGGCATGCTTGCTTGGTAGTTGTCCCTATGTACTCTTGATGGTGATATAAGATATAATATAATTATTCCATTGTGTTTTTTTTCTATTTGTTGATCTGTTTAGGTTGTTGTTTCTTGGTTGTGCATCTCGCCTTTGTGTATCAGATCGCCTGTAAATCCATTTGGTCATTCACTCTACAAGCAATTCAATCAATTTATATCCCAATTTTGATTGAAACTGTGAATGTAAATACTATTTTGTCCGGGAGCCGGAAAACGGAACATGTCCTCAAGCTGATCCAGAAACAGAGGATTCGGGCCGCTGAGCGGCCAAACAGAGGTTTGTCGTCGGAAGGTTATTTTTTGGTCGTGCGCCTGTAACCTGAGAATTGTTCGTTGTATGTCAGAAACGGTCGTAGGATGTTGAAATTGTTCGTGGGATGCCCTTTGTCTCATGGTCAAATATCCTGAATATGTGTTAGTGTTGCTCAAAAACCAACATTTGTTGCCTTGTACAGTAATTACATAATCCCCACGTAGGAGTCAAAAACCATCTTGGGTTGTTTTATGAATGGAATGCAACAATAATTGTCACTATTTGGTGGCTCATCCCACTTAGTAGGTTTGCTCACCCCAGTTATAAGTGAATTAACCCTACTGATCCCATTTATCACAGGGTTATAACCTATGTGGGATGAAGCACATGGCATCCATTGGCATCCCAGGGCGAACTTCGCCAACGCTTCACAGCAACAGAGAGTCACGCTCCATCTCACCAAAACCTTGGCCAGGGAAGTCATCACCTTCATCTCATCCATATAATCGATATCAATCTATCTATCGATCGATCGATCCATCGATCCATCGGTCTATCTATCTATCTATCTATCTATCTATCTGTCTATCTATCTATCTATCTATCCATTTATCTGTCCATTTATCTGTCCATTTATCTATCCATTTATCTATCCATTGAAATATCTATCTATCTATCGATCTATCGATCTATTTATCTATCTATCTATCTATCTATCTATCTATTGATCTAAAAAAAATATCTATCTATCTATACAATTTATATAATATCTATCTATCTATAAAATATATATCTATCTATCTACTATTTATCTATCTATATATAAAAACATATATATCTATCTATTTATCTATATAGTATATATCTATCGTAAAAAATCCATCTATCTATAAAAAAAAATCTATCTATCTTCATAATATCGATCTATCTATATAATATATATCTGTCTGTATAACATATATCTACCTATAATATATATATATATCAATCTATTTATCTATATATCTATATGTCTATGTATCTAAATGTCTATGTATCTATCTATCTATCTATCTAAATGTAAATCAATCAATCTATCTATCAATATATCTATATAGTATATAGCTATTTATTTTTCTATATATATCTATTTATCTATCTAATCCTATCTATCTATCTATCTATGTATCTATCTATCTATCTAACTATCTATCTATCTATCTATCTATCTATCTATCTATCTATCTAATCCTATCTATCCATGAAATACTATCTATCTATCTATCTATCTATCTATCTATCTAATTCTATCTATCTATCTATCTATCTATCTATCTAACCCTATCTAACCCTATCTAATCCTATCTAATCCTATCGAATCCTATCTAATCCTATCTAAACCTATCTAATCCTATCTAACCCTATCTAACCCAATCTCATCCTATCTAACCCTATCTAATCCGATCTATCTACCTAATCCTATCTATCTATCTATCTATCTATCTATCTATCTCTAAATCTAGCTATTTATCTATATATCTATCTATCTATCTATTTATCTATCTATCTATTTATCTATCCATCCATCTATCTATCTATCTATACAATCTGTCTATCTGTCTGTCTATCTAAACTAATCTAATCTATCTCTAATCTAACCTGTCTATCTATCTAGCTATGTTTCTATCTATCTACTCCTATCTATCTATCTGATCCTATTTAACTAATCCTATCTAATCCTATCTAATCCTATCGAATCCTATCTAATCCTATCTAATCCTATCTAATCCTACCTACCTACCTATCTATCTATCTATCTACCTATCTTTCTATCTATCTATCTATCTATCTATCTAGTTTTCTCTCTATCTATCTATCTATCTAATCCTTTCTATCTATCTATCTATCTAATCCTATCTATCTATCTATCTACCTATCTATCTACCTATCTATCTATCTATCTAATCCTATCTATCTATCTATCTGCCTGTCTGTCTATCTATATATAAATATATATATATAGATACATACATACATGTATATATATATCTATCATCTATGTAACACGTGGGGACCAATATCAAATTAGAGAAACAAAGGCGGATATGCAGTTATGGCCCTGAAAACAGTGTTGGCCATGGGCTTATAGGCTAAATAATGTGTTAAACAAAAATATACATACAATGATTATGTATATATACATATATATATATATACATAATTATAATTATACATATAATTCATCATATATACATATTATATATCACGTCAATGAGTTCAGTTAGATATCACGGCTTAACCCGCATCCCTATTATTATGGTAAGGATCAAAGGACCCAGGCTATCTGGTCACCTGGTCCATATCCCCATATCCCAAATATATCCCATATGAATGTGTTGCTTAAATCATCTTAAATCACTTAAAGCCAACAATTAATCTGGGTAAACTATAATATTTCACTAACCTGAATAGTGCGGTCGGGATGATTTCCCTGAAATAAACCATGATTCCAGGGTTCGGGAGAACAGTGAAGTCCTTATAATTTACCCAGATTAATCATTGAAAAACATATTGAAAAAACAAACTCATCTGAATTAATCTGAATTAATGCCAAATCGGGATGCTTACCCGCTTACCCAAATCCATTTCCCATCATTCCAGTGACGTCACGACGTTTTTGGTCATGGTCAAATCCATCCAGATTCTATCCATATGATATGATTGTTTTATAACCATCATTATATCTACATTAATCATTAATCATTAATCATCCTTAAATCCCATAAATCATCCATGACAATTAAAGTTCATAACAAGTTTTTAATCCCAGATTAGGTCTCAGTACATCAAATTGTATCCCATAAACACCATTATATCACACTCTGCCCAAAAGATTAATGGATCGACCGGAAGTAAAATATTCATTGAATTCATCAGAGGGTATGGAGGTTTCCATCCAAATGTGGCTACCCCAAATCATCCAAAACTAGGCATCTTAGGATATCTTAGGATGTCTTAGGGTTTTGGGGATACCCCATTTTCAGAACCCCCCCATATAATCTCCAGGATTATGGAGTGCGGAGTTGAGGATTATATACCCCATATAACACCATTTTCAGAACCCCATATAATCCCCATATAACTTTCAGATACCCCTTATAATGGTTATTATAAATCCCTATGAACCATTGGATGACTAGCCCCTATTAATGGTTATTAACCATGAGTATTGACCATAGCTCATATAATCCGTTGCTTGCTGAGTTGCGGATACCTCCCTTGTTCTTCCGGCCCTTCAGCGGCTGGTTGGTCAACCGGTCCGTCACGCCTCGGTGCCGTCTCCGGGTCAAGGCGTCGTCTCCCCGGCGGGACCAATAAGGCAAAGCCGGTAGACTTGAAGCATACAACAGGGGGATTTCATGTCTTTTTAAATGGTTGATCTATGGTAAATCTATGGTAAATCTATGGTAATCAATAATCATCAACCATATTAAAATAACATATATCTGGTTGGTGGTTGACCTACCCCTCTGAAAAATGATGGAGTTCGTCAGTTGGGATTATTATTCCCAATATATGGAAAAATAAAAAATGTTCCAGAAAACCAAACAGTTTTACCATCAACATTGGTGGTAAACAGGCAAACAGCAATAATTGATTGGAATTTAACCGCTCAAAATGTTGAAAAAACAAAAACATGAAAAAATGAACGAATTTCAGCATCAAGACTGGGGACCTAACTGAGGCGGAATCAGAAAAAGGGTGTATCCGAAATGATGGTACTGTTATGGGAGGACAATGATAACCAATTGATCCACGAAAATCGGGAAGAGCGACTGATCACAAATGAACAAAAAACTGAACATCGGTACGGGACAATATCTTTAAGCCTACAAGAGCACTAAGGGACTGGTCATTTTGGGTTCAAAAGTATGCCATCCCATTTGTGGAAAGCAAATCCTGACCTGAAATGGCAGTTTTTCATGAGAACTAAATGATACTAAATGAGGTATTTCCCAATTGCCATTCTTGATTACCGGAGGGTAGATTACATCCGAAAGGAAATACGATCCTGCTTGGCGACGGCGCTACTATCTCCATGTCTTTGCTGTGAAGGAAAAATCATTTGATTCTGTAGAATTATGACCCTATAGCCAGTTATAAATGGGATAAACTAACTCGTACTAAGGTTATATAAAAATCCCAGTTATAGTAACTGTTAAGGCTATAACTGTAGAATACCATATTGTTTAGACCATCCTCATACCACCGCACGTTCTCTTTGTGGTTGGTTATTGTTCACGTGTTTGATGACTCATGTCCCATTTCACACACCACAACTACAGCCACCAACATCAATGACATAAACATTCACGACTAAATTAGATCACATAAAAACCATCAATTCGTCATAATTCCGGTGCATTCATCGCAAAATAGCCAAAAATTGCCAATTTAACGTCATTAAAAATCCACAATCAATCCCTAGCTATAAAACGGCAAATCCTATGCCACCATGGACCATACTTGATGATAGAAAGACCACGATCCACAAGCTTACCTTAGACCACAACAGTATCCTCCCTACTTGATTATATTACATATATATATATAATCATATCATCTGAAAATCATCTGAGTTGGCTTCCCACAATATTCCCAGTAAATGCCCACTATAGGGTTTTGGTCAAAACTTTGGTACCCTGGTAAATGCCAAAACAACTGGTAAATACATATTGACCCCAAAAAACCTTGTATGATGTGACAAGTCCAAAAAATCATCCCTGTAGCCAACCATGTCGGGGTCATTTGCTAAATCAATTGAAATCATTCCAAGTAGGGGCATCACATGGCATTACACAATACCTGAACTATTAAACCCAAGTGGGGATGGTTTACAATTGGATTTAACATGATATAACTGCTTCAGTGGTGTTAATCCATCCTCACATCCCCGTTGACACGGGCCATGCGATCATGAACTGGCCACGTAAGAACCACTTCAACTGACTGGGTATGTGTCCAAATTCAAAAAAACGTGAATGCTTGACTCCTTGACACGGGTTTCTTCAAAATCATTAAGAATCTGCGGATCACCTCTACTTTTCGACCCCTTCGCAACACTGTTATTTCCGCGCTGGCACCACTCGTCCAAGGATCCGCGCGCACGCACCTGGGCTTTGTCCATGACCAGATGCCGCAGCCGTTGGTAGTAGACCACGCCAACGAAGATGTCGGTTTCAATCTCCGTGCCTTTAACGGTTTCATGGCGACCGTCAGGGGGTTGCCTGGTGCCATAGTTGGGGTAACAAAACCGACTTATATGACTCAAGGGGCCCACATAAGGGGCCCAATTGCGGAAAAATGAAGACATCATGGCAAGGTTCGCAAAGACATCATGGTCTTGATTCAATCACATGATATCCTATAAGTCTTTCTCGGTTTCGTGTCAACATTCGTGTCAATCACATATCTGAAAAAACATTACCATCTGGTTATTTTTACATAGCCATGAAAAATGGTCCATAGAAATAGATGGTTTACCGAACTTAAAAATGGGTGGATCTTTCCATGGCAAACTATTAGTCATTACCAGAGGGTACATGGCTGACATGGATGCTTATGGCATTTTTGTTCCATAAAAATCCATAGCATCTCCTTGTAAATGTCCAACGCACCCAGGATGCCATGGTTGGTTTCCTTCCAGCCTGGCATCCCCAGTGGCTAGACTGATCAAGCCATGGTCAGCTGTGAATGTCACTGCCTTTGTGGTGAGCCAATCTATGGTACAATGTCAAATCCACCAAGTTATGTTGATTGGTTTATATGGTTTATAACCCCATCTAACTATAGCATCTATAGCTTTATCTAAAGCACACTAAGCCTACCGAGTATATATCCTATAGTGATATATAAACCAACAGAAACCTATCTTGGGGGCACGAATTTGTACCCTCCCACTCTGAAACCCTCCCCACCAAGCTGCCATGAATGCCCGAATACATACGTTCCGTTCCCAGTCGCTTGTAGCCGTGTTTCCTGATTAGCCGCAACTGATACCACTGTCTCAGAGGTTTTCGATGGCATGCCACATCCAACAGTTGTGGCCCTTAACAGTTTTAAATGGGATTATGACTCCTGCAACTAAGGTTATATACATACACATATCTTTATATGTATCACTTGCGCGAAGTTTTCCAAGCTAGTTAAAACTGTTAAGGGCTCAAATATGTTATAACTTCACTGAAGTCTATCATGACATATGGGTGAACAATGGGAGCCCAAAAGGTCCGCAAACAAATGTTATTTCTTTTTTATTCACCCTCTGGTAAATTAACATAGACCCTGAAAATAACATGTTGTTTGTGAAAACTAATCTTCCAACCCCTATCTGCCAGGGTCTATATTAATTTACTGGAGGGTACATTTGGGCATTTTATTTTAAATATAATGCGCAATACTGACCCAACCCAATAGTCTTATATGTGGTATATTTACACAATGTGGCGCTCCCCCTTCTGGCTATAAATTGGTTCTTACAAGCCCCATTAATATATCCCTGGGTCCTGCACAGTCATGGCCCCCAACAACTAACTCCTGCAACTACGCCCATATAAATCTATATCACTATAAATATATATATATATATATGTATAATATATATATATGTATATCTCATATATATATATATACATTTATATACATATATCACTTAAGTGAGGTTTTCGAAGCCAGTTAGAACTATAACTCCCCACCAGGCAGCTTCAGCGTTTCGCCAAAATATTCCGCCGCCATTGGCCCGTCCACGGACTTGTCCAGGAAGGGTTTGCCTTCCTGGCGGGTCCAGCAACAATGGGGCTTGATAGCCTCTAGTATAGTATAGTATAGTATGGTTAACTATGGTTCATGGATGTATAACGAACTAGTTACTGGGGGTTATAAGTTACAATCTGCTTGGTGGTTGACCTACCCCTCTGAAAAATATGAATGTCAGTTGAGATTATTATTCCCAACTGAATGGAAAAAATTACTTTACTTCGTGTGATCCCCACCATGACATTTATACATGTTCTTACTGGCACATCTTCTGGCATTCTATCTGACATATCTTCTGGCATTCTACCTGGCATATCTTCTGGCATTCTATCTGGCATATCTTCTGGCATTCTATCTGGCAAATCTTCTGGCATTCTATCTGGCATATCTTCTGGCATTCTATCTGACATATCTTCTGGCATTCTATCTGACATTCTATCTGGCATATCTTCTGGCATATATTCTGACAGACATATCTTCTGGCATTCTATCTGGCATTCTATCTGGAATATCTTCTGCCATATCTATCTGGCATATCTTCTGGCATATTTTCTGGCATTCTACCTGGCAAATCTTCTGGCACTCTATCTGACATTTTATCTTCCTACATGAGGTCCGGCAGGGAACACTTGGCGTGGATACTCGCGGTTGAGGTCCGGCAGGGAACACGGCGTGTATGGTCGTAGTTGAGGTCCGGCAGGGAACACTTGGCATGGATACTCGCGGTTGAGGTCCGGCAGGGAACACTGGGCGTGGATGGTCGTGGTTGAGGTCCGGCAGGGAACATTGGGCGTGGATGGTCGTGGTTGAGGTCCGGCAAGGAACACTGGGCGTGGATGGTCGTGGTTGAGGTCCGGCAGAGAACACTGTGGATCGCGGGTCGCAGTTGAGCAAGGACGACGAGGACGACGAGGACGACGAGGAGGAGGAGGAGAGGAGGACGAGGCAGGAGGAGGCGGAGGAGGAGAAGGAGGAGGAGGAGAAGGAGGAGGACGAGGAGGCAACTGACATAAAATCTAACAACCCTCACCTGGCAGGTGGGGAATAAAACATGTTCCAAACCACCAACCAGACAACCATAGTGAAAAAGGGGTACATCCCAGCAATTTGCTGCTCTCGCCATGATTATGCGAATTTTTCCAACCCCAATTGCGCCCGCCAGTAGGGGCTTTATAAGGCCTCATTGTTGGGTTTGAAAGGGGTTATATGGTCACCTCTTCATAAGACCATATTTGGAGGGTGGCCTTTGGGGGTACCTTCTACTTTCATGATACCTGCATGGAAAACATATGAACACATACAGCTTGACCTTCTAGTGAGTAAAAAACACTTGGTTATGGGGTCAACAAAAAGCATATGGAGGTTTCCTGAAATAGGGGTAACTCCTAAATCATCCATGTTTATGAGATTTTCAATGAAATAAACCATCCAGCTATTGGGGTTACCCCCATTTATGGAAACCTCCATATGGGGAAACATCTGTTGGTGACTTGAGCTTTGCCCATGTTGCCGGTGAGAGTCGTTGTCACCGTTGTTGTAGAAGCCTTTGTACCTGACAACGTCTGGCTGCACAGCTGGAAGGGCCCCCTAATCTGTAGATATCTGTTGGTGTACAAGTAGGTTTACTATGGTCTACCATTTTGGTTTTGTGCTGGATATATCCATACTTAGATGGGGTCATAGTTATCAACCAACTTATAACTAGGGTGTTCCCAGATTGTGTTTTCTGTTCAAGGAACACGAATAGTGGCCGATTCCATCTTTGATGTTATGATTGAGGCGCATGTAGGTACACCTACAAGCTCCCTAGGTCCGGTAGTTTTTGGTGCAGCAACAGCAACAGTACTAAAGTAAGCTCTACTATCATCAAATGTTCGCACATAGACCTTCAACATTCCCACAGAAATAATCTGATTGGTTCACCATTCCTGCCTGTAGTGTAAACATCTATTAAAAAAAAAAATGTATTTTCCCCGCGGGCCGTGAGAATCCAGGTACATCGAGACATCCACCCGAGATCCATCGGGACTTCAAGGGATCAGCATCGATTTCCGACTGTCCCCTCAAGGCCCTTAACAAAAACTTGGGATATTCCATGTATGCCTGCGAGGTGATGACCCCCTGTTAACGTTGGTTTACAACCTCCAAATGTAGAGAAAAATCGAGCAGCAATTCCTAGTGAAATTGCAGTTATGTTCACCAACTTCGCCAACAACCTCGGGCACAACTTTGGATAATTACATACCCTCTGGTAATTTAACATAGCTATTGAAAATGGCCCATTTATACTTGGTTTACCCATGAAAAATTGTGATTTTCCATAGTTATGTAAACGTTTACCAGAGGGTAATTGATCATAGATGGTAATCTCATTGATCATAGCATTCTTCCCCACGATATCCCCATAAGAAAAACTCAACATCCAATGGATTCCCCATTTAGTTTGCTATGGGAAATCACCATTTTCAAGAATGGTCAATCATCATCATCGAACTACACTGGTTGGTGGTTGACCTACCCCTCTGAAAAATATTAATCAATTGGGATGATGACATTCCCAATATATGGAAAAATAAAAGTCATGTTCCAAAACCACCAACCAGTAAATGAACAATTTTCTAGTAAATCAAACACGGTTTGCTGGAAAATCCCTATTGCTAAATGATTTTCCCAAATATAAACATCCATTTGTGACAACCTGGAGTCACAGGTGATCGCGTCAGCACCAAACCAGCATTCGATTTTCCACGATCGACAAGCGTAAGACGAGGGGGGCTTGATCCCATAGGGAGGCCACAAACAACTGAACATGTCACAGATAGGGATCCATGATTTCACACATCCCTTAAATAATTGTATCTGTGACATCTGTTGAACTACCTCGGATGTCAACACAAAACAACAAGCATCAACCAAACACAGCTTCATCATCATTGAACTTCTTCAGCCCTGACCACCCTTTGATGGTATCATCTTCACACATCACAAACTTTCCTTCTTGAATCACTCTTCGCAAAAGCTCTTTTGGTGCATTTGGCTTCGTCAAAGGGTCTGCAATCATCTGATAGGTAGGAATCCATTTCAAAACAATGTTCTTCTTCTGAACGTCCTGCTTGACTAACAGCATCTCTATCGCTATCCGTTTATCTCGGATAGTCACCACTTGACTGTGCACGTGGTCATACACTGGCTTTGAATCTACAGCAACCACCACAGGAAAATTGCATGACATTTGAGCATCCCTCTCTAAAGAATAGTCTGCACACATCGCTTCACTCCACATTGAGCGCAACCAGCATGTTTCCGCTAGGGCACGTGAGACAGTCAGCAACTCTGCCCCGAGAGTTGAAGCAACCTGACGGTCCTGTTTGAAGGACTTCCATTTCAAAGGGGATACTCTCGACCATGCGTTGTGACTCATCTTGCCATCTGTCATGGCTATCAGAAAACCTCCTTGGCTCTTTCTCTCAGCAGCATTCGCCCACGAGGCATCGCTCCAAACAGTGAACTCGACATTATTTGGCTCTATGGGTAGTATCCTAATTTCCGTATGCGAAAAATCCCGAACAAGGCCTACCAACTTGTTACACTCGATAAGGTGTTCTACTTGAGCCGAGTTTACCTTCTGTTGAAGTAGTGAACATGTTGCAGACAAATCCGGCCGTGAACAAACAGTCATCCAATTGATCTCTCCTAACAAGGCTCTCATCTGTGTTCTTTCGTTCTCATCAATGTCACTGTTCTTTTGTTTCCTGCGCTCTCTGCTAATCTTAATTGGAGTCACACTGCCTGCATAGTCCTTCTGAGAAATAACAATGCTAAAATCTTCCAACTGTTTCACCTTCTTACCAAGAAAATCACCACTTCCATCATGCCAGTGTTTAAAAGGATATTTCTTTTTCAAAGGTTCAACAACATGACTGTCAAAATACGAATCACCACCTAGCACCAAATCGTCGACATGAATCGCCAAGGCTCCTCGAAGTTTCCCGTTCGCATCCTTCAAGTGAAAAGTACAGGGATCTAATCTACTTTGATTCATTCCGCAACCAACCAAAAACTGACTAACACTTTTATACCAAGCCTGCGGTGCATCGGCAAGTCCATAAACAGGACGAACCAACTCTATCACAGAGTCTTCACTCAATCCTGGAATCCCACCGGGTGGAAGTTTCATAAGCACCTTCCCTTTTTCTCTGTGAAGCAAATCGCCTCTCAAAAAGGCTGCTTCCACATCTCCAATCTTCATCCTCCAGCGATTCGAACTGATAAGTTGCAAGGTCACGCTTAGGCCTTCAGAAGATAACGTTGGTGCTGAAGTATCCAGGTCTTGAATGTCGGGATCCAAATATCCCCGAATGACCCATCGTGCTTTGACATCATCGGCCAGTTTCATGTCATCATCTTGTGTCAACACAAATCGAGACGACAGCAAACGATGTTTACCAACCTCATTGATCAAGTTCCTAGCCGCCTCACCTGCATGAACCTTCACCGCACCTGACGCAATCATTTTATCCCACTCTTTCCGCTTAGCCTTACTAAGTTTACCCTTCACATGGTTACCAAGTTCCGTTTCAAGCACTTCCTTGCGACCCTTCTTCTTAACATGAACAACATACACTTCCTCATGAACAAGTTCATCTTCAACCAAAGACGCATCATGGACATTTCTTTCCAAAGTTCTCACTGATCTCCCATGATCAAGCAAATCTAAGTTCTGACGCATGGCATGTGTCAATCTTGATGGACTCCTGATGGGCCCATACTCATGTGCACTGGTATTACCTACCACTGGCAACACATTTGGTTCAGCATGTGGTTCAACCTGTGTTACCTGCCTTTTATGATCATGATCCAAGTCAAGGTCTTGAGGTTCCAGCTCATCATCTCTTGCTGGTGTCTGTGGAGAGTACTCCAATTCATTATTTCCCTCAATTTGACCTTCGTTTCCCATGCCAAGATCAACACCCATGTCAACTGGTCCAACATCCGTTCTGGCTCTTTGAGCAACAGGCGCAAGATTGTCAAACATGTCCATGCCATGATCAACCTGGTCAAACGATCTCACAACACCACGGGCCTCACCATTAGAAGGTTCTGCGGCCTCTGTCATGACTTCATCCCGTTCATCATCGGGCGGAAGATTTCCACCCTCAAGATTCACAATGTTGCCTGCACCTCTCTCGGCAATGGTGCTACGCATGATCCTAAGGTTTTCAGGAAGAAGCCGAATGAGGGCCTCTTGCTCCTCACTGGGACGTTTCACTTGCTCCCGTGAGCACCTGTAAACCTTTGATCCTGAAGCCACCCAGACTCTTGATCCTTCAGTTCCTAGAACATGACCTGGTCCATGCCAGTGATGACATGTGCCACCTTTCACCTTTCTCCAAATGTACGCAAGATCACCTGGTGCAAGTGGAACAGAAGCAACTCTACTTCTTGCATGGAAGGCTCTGCGGACTTTAGCTTCAGAGTCGGCGTTCATGAAAGCCGCACGCGCGGCGTTTCTTATGTTCATCCGCCTTGTGAACCCTTTTTCACCTTGCAAGACAGCAGACTCAATGACCTCATTGCCTTCGCCTGTCATGATCACACCTGGCAAACGCACATCCATGCCAAGAACATGCTGAGATGGTGAGAAACCGTCCTTTCGTGTCAAACTATTGTGCGCAGCATTCACCTGATCACAAAGCTCCTCAATCTCAGCTCTTCCATCTGGAACAGCTTCAAGAACGGCTTTTCTAAAGGCTTCTTTCCAAACACCCCCCAGACGTTCACACATACCGTTTTGCCATGGAGAATATGACCCGGTCATCTCATGAATGGTTCCATCACTACCCAAAAGATTAGTGAAAATACCCTGAAACTCCGGACCACCATCTGACCAAACTCGAACCGGCGGACCAGCCCATCGTTTCCAGTACCGTCTGTAGCACTGTCTGACGTTTTCGGCATTTGCCCCTTTCCAAAGAGGAACCACAACTTGATACCTAGTAGCACTATCAACGATGTTCAGAAACTTCATGGTTCTTTGGGGCAACTCCACTTCAAAGGTGTCCATACAAACAACTTGATTGAATTGAGTAGCATTTTCAACCTTCGCAACACGATGAGATTTGGTCTGTTTCATGGCATCACATGTAGTGCATGTCAAACCCTTGGCAATCTTCAGACACTTTTCACTCGCACGGGCAGCCTTCAACATAGCTATGAATTTGGGGGTAGAGGGATGACCAAGATTGTTATGACATCTTCTCAAAATCGACGCAATCTTTCTCTCATCGCTCTGATTCTCAAGTTCTTCTACGGCCAAAACGCTTGACACTGCCTTAACCTGGTTCCTGGCCTCGATCTCTCTCATCAAACCCCTGCAAATAGCCATGCAAAACTTTCGTGGATACTCCTGAGCTAGCCTACTCCTAGCGATCCAAGCATCCTGAAGCTTCACTTTACCCAAAACCGGTTCATGTTCATGACTGCCATCACAGTGTCTCTCAAGCTGTTTCCGAATCTCCATGCTATTGACCATGATACCTGTCGCCTTTTTATGCCTCTTGTGACTAATCCTATCCTTCAAACCGAACATGCATTGATCCATGGAGAAAAGCTGAACATGTGGTTGCTGAGAGATACGTTGCACTTCACGATCATCCCACGACTTTGCATTCCTGGGTTGTTCATAAAGAAAGTACCTACCTCCATCAATCTGATCCTGAGCAACTTGCATACCAAACCGATGAAGAATCCTAGCATCACTCAACATTTTCAACCACTCTTTACTGTTCTTACGGGGGTTCAGGTTTTGGAGAGAACTATAAGGACCACACGGAGGGCAAATGACAACAAGTTTGGGTTTTCTCAGCTTGATCTCAGAGCGCACTCGGTCTTGCAGCTCTTTTTCCCGCAGGTCGTGTCCAGTACGAATGTCATATGAGGGTCCCTTCTTCAAGCCAAAACATGAAGCCACTTCGGTAACCCTAGGAACGGAGAAAAGCTCAGAAATTTCATGGCTACTGGAATTCAAATTGATGTACAGCAGGTCATAGTCTTGACATTTTTCAAGCTTTTCAAGCTTCTCCACTCCTGCTAACAACATTTCCGGTTTGTCGCCACTCGCAGTGCTCACTTCTTGACCATCTCTCGAAGCAACGCACGGTTGGCTGGAGTCGGGGAGTCTTTCGCTGTCTTGGCCAAAGCCTTCAACACAGCCTGAATGTTGTCCTCGACCATCAATGTTCCCTGGGACAGTGTTGCCCATCGATCTACCACACTCGGACTTCCCACTTCCTCCCAACTCTCGGTTTCCATGGCCGCATCCGCTGACTGGCTTGCCCAACCTTCTCCTTCTCGTCCTCGACGGCTGGGAGTCTTGGGCATTTGGTCCCGAGGTGCACTCTTCTTCTTTGGCATTGGAGGCACTGGTTTCTGCTTCATGTTCATTTTCACACGGGATGCCTTCTTCTGATCCCTCATGGTCACATATAGCAACAGCTTTCTCATGCATGGTGAGCTGCTCTGATCTGGCGCCACATGATCTCGAACCCATTGCACGTAAGGCTTGTCCTCCAAGTAGATCTGCTTGATGCTGATCCTGTCTGCCTTCTTTCTGCCGTACTTCCCGACTGTGAGCGTCGTCCCAGCTGGAATTGGGCACTCTGCTGGCTCGTCTTCCGACGCATCTGCCAGTTGGTCCAAGTCCAGGGCAAGAATCTCTGATGGTTGACCTGGCGTCAGGGCCAAGCTTTCCATCAGCTGCTTCGTCAACGGAGACATCTGGGTATTCGGCATCGGACCTGAGCTCTTGCTCGCCGCCCGAGAGTAGGGAGGACTTGACATCTTCTCCAAGAAGACAAGGATCAGGAGTCTTCAGTTTGGACCCCTCAAACGGCTTCTCATGACCATGAAAAAGAGGAATGGCATAATGGCCGCGATCAGTCTGGCCCAGCTTCACTTTCTCATTCAAACGCGAAAACATCATCACATCATCATCCATGTTCATCTTACATCCGAGCCACTTCAACAACTCCTTCGACAACAGTAGTGGGGTCTTTGCCCCCGACCCCGGAAGCACTGCTGCCTTAATTACTACTGGTGTACTTCCCAAGTACACTGGTATATGTGCAATTTCAGTTGAAGTGAGCTCCCCGGCATTCCCAAATCTAAAAACATTCACACCTTTCAACCTCTTGACCTTCAAGCCTCTGTCATGAACATGCCTCTCCATGTCGCGCAGCGTGTATTGCCCGATCAATGTCTTCCTGCACGCTGTGTCCGGCACTGCATGACTAGAGATCGGAGCGTTTGCTCCATCAAAAACTGAGTGCTCTTCACTCTCTAAGGTCAAATGACTTGGCCCGCTGCCCCCCTTCTGGATGACTTGTGCCTCGAAGCTGTCAATGACGTCTGGCTCGATGAAGTGCTCCTTGCTGATCACCTGTTCTCCTTGTCCCTGTGCATGGACTTTCTTCTCCTGCTTCATGTGGAATTTTGTGATGCCCTTCCATTTCTGGTCTAAAAGCCTCATTGGGAAGTTCTCATTCTTGAAGTTGTCATGGATCTCATCTGACTGACCATTCTCATACACTACGACGGTAGTGCGGCTCCCAGTCAGACATTCTGGGTTCACCGGCATGTTCACTAAGCTATGAGGACTGAACAAGGCTCTGCGATATCGACGGTGAAACCGCCACACCTCGCCTTCCCTCAGTGCCCATTCATCCCGTTTCTTTGACTCTTCTCGCACGCTGGTGTTTTTCTCGGGCTTCTCCAGCTGTTCTGTGACATCTTTCTCCTCCAGCAAGAAGGCATCGTGGTTGCCGGGGATATCCAATTCACAGAAGTTCACCTCGTGCTGGACATTGTCGCCCTTTGCCTTCCTTCCTTCGTTCCTCACCTTCTTCTCAGGACGCTCCTTCTTCCAATGCCCCAATTTGTTGCAGGTGTGGCAACGCGTGCGGCTCTTCAAGGCTTCCACTTTTGCCTTGATACTGCCAGTGATGTTCCACTTTTCCTTTTTGAATCCACGGCCCATTTTCTTGTCTTGGACCCGCCTCTTGATGTCCTTGTAGTTCTCAAAGACGTCGATGGCTTCCTCACTGTCATAATCATCTTGGTCTTGCACTTGGTCAGCTATGCCTTGAAGCGTCTCAAAGACTTCGTGCTCATCACTTGACGACTCAACTTCATAGGTGTCAGCCGCCATGAACACATCCTTGGACTTGGTAGACTGACCCTTGCCATGTGGAAAGACAGCGTGGATAGCCTGGACGACTTCTCTATAATCCAAGTTTCCCTTGGCAGCCGTCAGAATCAGCGCCTCCTGAGTCTGATCAAGATGCATCTTTTTCATCAGCAGCCATCCGCGAACTTCTTTCGGAAGCTCACATCCATGGGTCACCAAAAGTCGGTAAGTAGATTCCAACCTCACGATGAAAGCCCGAAATTCTTCATTGGGTTTGATGGAAACTTGGTAGAAGTACTCCTTGAGTGCCCGCTGGAGTTCATCTTGTTGACGTTCTTTGTACTTGCCATCTAGAGTGCTGAACACCAGTTCGTGACCGTCCTCCTTGACTATGTCACTAATGGGTACAGTCTCCAGCAGCTCCCATGCTTCACCAGTCAGGGCCTCCAGAAGTCGAGGGCCCCATTTGGTTTTGCCTACTGTTGACGGAAGACCAAGCAAATGAAGCTCGGCCCTGCGTCTCCAGCGCTTGTACTCTTGAGGGGATTCACCACTGAACATCTCAAGCTTCGTGGATTTCTCATCTTCCCTTTGGCCAGACCCCGACATGTCAAAAGCAGGAAATCGTCCTCCGTCCTCTCAGCTCCACCAAGATGCAGCAACAGGACGGTCGCGCCTCAGCGCTCCGCTACCACCTGTGACAACCTGGAGTCAGAGGGGATCGCGTCAGCACCAAACCAGCATTCGATTTTCCACGATCGACAAGCGTAAGACGAGGGGGGCTTGACCTTATAGGGAGGCCACAAACAACTGAACATGTCACAGATAGGGATCCATGATTTCACACATTAACAGAATATGTTTTCATATTTTCCCATGGTGTTCCTATGGTTTTCCTATGGTTTTCCTATGATTTCCCATAGTTTCCCGTATTTTCCTTGGGACATCGCCACCCAGTAATGCCGTGTCCAGCTGCTCGCGGAAGGTCGTAGCATCTGCGGTGCTCTTGGCTTCCATGGCTGCGGTTTTGCCTACGACCACGGCCAGAAGTTCCCAAGTCACGGCGGGACATTTCGATGTTGTCATGATTAGCTAAGTGATGTTGGCCCATTTATTGTTGATATTAAAGATCGTGCTTTTTGAACATATCTATGATATCACTAGAATCATTAGATATCACTAGTACTCATTAGTTATATATATATACATATTATATCTTATATGAGCAAAGTAATGTGGGTAAAACATGGTAAAACAATGTCATAAACCACCCATTTGGGAATGGTTCATACCACCAATGTATGGTGATTTTGGGGATGGTTTATCATTGTTTTACATTGGTTTACCCACATTACTTAGTTTGTGGGTTATAATTTATAATCCCTTTTAACTGGGATGTATTGGAATATACACCATTTACATCCATTTACTAATTAGCGAATTTTGGCAACATCTAAGCACATCAAATATATGGATGTGGGTCGAAACGTATGAAACGCAATATTTTGGTGGAATGAACATCCATAACTACCAGCTATTTTGCTGTGAACAGAAGGGTACCAGAGTACCATAGTAACGGTACCACCATATAATATAGAGGTGGTTTCAGACCAGCAACAGTTTGGATTCTAAGCCGCAAGAGGATCAAGAAGTCTGAATTCACCTCATATAGGTATTAGGATGTTTTAGGTCTTGCCAATAGCTTTTGGTTGCTTGGAATTTTCTGGTAGGTCTATGGTAATTTAACATAGCTATTGAAAATTGCCATTTATAGTGGTTTTTCCCATATAAAATGGTGATTTTCCATAGTTATGTAAACGTTTACCAGAGGGTAGGTCTATGGTAGATAAATTCATTGTTGCCATCAGTGGCTAATCCCCGCCTGCAATGCTCTCGATGAGCATGCCAATGGTCATTCGAGAGGGAAAACCTGATGGCAGTCATTGCCATAGAAAAAACACGGGGTTTCATAGTTCTATGCCAAGAAATGAGAAAAAACCTAGATAACGTATACAGTTCTATATCTTTATAGTTCATAGTCCTAAACCAAGTTTTCACCATTTTTCATAGTTTTCAAATCCAATAGAGATAACTGTAGAACTATCTAGTCACTTGCTGCTATTTGCGAACCGCCTGAGTTTCAACCATCACCGGGACATCCGGAAATTCTGAAGATTTCACTTGTTTAATTTGGAAAGTGGCCATTGATGCCACCACGTTTTCCCCAACAACTGATAGATAGTTACCATATCATATACCCTCTGGTAAACTAACATAGCTATTGAAAATGGCTATAGAAATAGTGCATTTACCCATTAAAAATGGTGATTTTCCATAGTTATGTCAACGTTTACCAGAGGGTATATATATATCATATGTTACATAACCCATTACATACTGTGGATGGAAACATCCGAATCACCAGTTGGTAGATGGTAAAAATCCCATTATTCCAAGGGTTTTAACCATCGGTGGCGCATGATTTCGCTGGCCCATCCACAGTATAACCATACATAACCTGGATGTATATAGTAAGTGCTCATCTTTGAGAGACCACCCAAACATGTTGGTTATGGTTATTTCCATTATGGCAAACAAGTGAAGGATTTGTTTCTACCCGTCCAAGGTTGGGAATGTATAGCAATTATAAAGTCAAAATGTTTATATTCTACATACATAAGTTACATAAGCAATCATTATACATAACGTACACACGCACACATGTATATATAAATAAATAAAATAAATAAATAAATAAATAAATAAATAATTTAATAAATAAATAAATAAATATATATATATATGTGCCGTATGCACATATATATATAAATATTCTTATATATATAGTCTTATACATATAGTCTTATTAATATATATATATATAGTCTTATATAGTCATATTTTGCCACCACGACACCGTGCGGATTGAAGAGGATGTCCGGTGTCAAGCCACTCTCCGACCAGGGCATGTCTTCGGCGGGCCAGAGGATACTCATCACCTCGGCAAAGTCATGGACCATGGTGGTGCCACAGGTTGGAATCGCTAAGTTGGCGGGTTTGTAACTTCAATGACTGTTGCGTTTATGGTATATAACTGGAGCTCATGGATTATGATTGGTTATGATAGTGATAAGCTATGTATGGTATGGATCAACAAACATAACTAGGTCGCAGCATCTTAGCTATGTGGAGGTTCGTATGATACATTTTCTGTACTCTCCAGGTTGATATTGTTGCCATAGGAAATCCGTAGAAATGGGAAGGTATACCTTGGAAAATCAAAAACAAACACGAGTGTCTTTCACCATCGAAACTGCGAGTTTCGAACTGGTGTGACCCACTTCAAAGGGGCCAAAAAGTGCCAAAAATACTTACAGGATGGGGCCCCCAAGATAGCTAAGTTGGTTTATAAGTTGCTTAACAATGGTTTATGGTAGATATAACTATAGTTAATGGGGGTTGTAATGGTCTATAGTAATGGCCCCATCCTGCTTAGGCAGCAGAAAAACTGGCACTGGCACTGGCATTTTCCATGATTTCCCCAAAGATTTGGCTGAATGATTTCCATGTAGCGCGAAACCCTGACTTGGTATGAGAAGTCTTTCAGTAGGGTTCTAACCACCTTGAACATTGGATAGCCCCAGCTAGCTCATTCATGAACTCACTGTTTTTTGTTCACCATTTACTAAGTGGTATGATGATCCATTAATCCTCTGATCTTAAAAAACGCCTAGAACCGATTGGAAAGCATACGTACAATTTATACATATTATATATATATATATATTCATTCATAACTTCATAACCCATGTCCATGTGAATGTGATGTGTTTTCATTCGTTGTTTTCGTCAAACATTCGGGTTTCCAATTGACATGGCTTTGTTCATCATTTCAATGATGTCCGTTTCAGGTGTTGGGGGAGATTAAAAAAACTCCTCGCCATGAAACATGATGATCAGCCCATGTCCAATCTAGACCTCAAATCAACATCATCAACACCCATCTGGTTGGTGGTTTCAACCCCTCTGAAAAATATGACAGTCAGTTGGGGGCATTATTCCCAATATATGGGAACATAAAAAATGTTCCAAACCACCAACCAGCCAATGATTTTCACCAATTTTCATGTTCACCGAGCAACACCCTTCTGTCCATGTCTCGAGGAAAATTTGTCCCCAACCACTGGATTCCGTGTGTAGCGGAGCTTCATCACAACCTTTCTGAATGGATCCTTGGATGCCGTCCCAACAAATGGGGATTTCTGGGTGTACAAACTGGATGGATCCCACATGTACCATCGTAGCGATGGATCCTGGAAGTTAGATTCTGGAAGTTAGTACATGAATGGTATCTGACAAGCCATTGATCCATTGCATGCCAGTTCCAAGGTATCATCCATGCAGCCCTGGATGCAGCCCTGGATCCGGTCTGGGTATCATGGGGATTCCCACAAAGGTGACCCACCCACGAACAGTTGGGAAAAAGATTCGCCCTTAGAATTAGTGGTTGTTGTTGTTGTTTTTTTTCGCCCGGAACACATAGTTACTATTGGTGTTATAAATCCCCATGTTTGTTGGTTAAATGAGTTAAATCCAACATGTTTACTGCTTGTCTCCCCACGTTTGTTGCTTCACCAGATTTTTCGGGGTCAACGATCCAATCCTTATCCCTGTGCTGGTCTCCAACTTGGTTTATCTTGGTTGATCACATTTTACAACTGTTGGTTACCTATGGTTTATGGCAAAATATATGGCAAATATATTACTACAAACTTCAAAAAGGGGTTTGTTAGATGTTGTAACATGTTCTAAACCAGCTTATAGCTGGGGGTTGGGCACAAGGGATTTTTAGAAACTAAAGGCAACGCAAAAAGGTTTGGCTGGTCTTATCTCGATTATGGCATTGCTACCTTCACTCGCAGCGTTGCTCCCATTGGCTGGCGATTCTTGTGTGTGAACCGGCTCATCCTGCTCCAGGTCTTGACTTTTGTTCTGTTTGTTCAACTGTGTGACTTGAGTCGCGGCAGGCAAACCATGAATAGCCATCCTGGCGTGCGATCTGTAATCACTCATA
Source organism: Cladocopium goreaui (assembly GCA_947184155.2). NCBI lineage: Eukaryota > Dinophyceae > Suessiales > Symbiodiniaceae > Cladocopium > Cladocopium goreaui. Next base: position 815,148 of record CAMXCT020006767.1, on the reverse strand, counting down.
GCCGTCCGACGTTGACAGGGTCAGCCATGAAGACATCCGGAATGTCCGCGCAAAAAGCACCATGACCAAATAGGCAACGAGCTTCGCCATGTTCGCGTCGTGAAAAAACATAAGTCTATTAAAATGTTTTTTTTCTAAGTATCCCCTCTTTTCAGACAAACCCATGTATTTAATGTATTTATATCTGTATCCCGCGGTCATAACTCTGATTCATAACATTGGTATACCTTGATGCTTACCCAGCGAAGAACATCGCAAAGCTTAAAGGAAGCCATTCCTCGCCATGCAGCTTGAACAACCACTGCAACTCTTGGATGTGCCAGCGATAGCCCGTTTCACAATTCTACCTGGCTTACTGACCTCATTTAAGTGACCCTTTATTCCCTTGATTCCCTTCATATCCAGCTTTCCAATTCAATTATTCATTAGGATGATTTAAGGGACATTTGCAGGGAACCCTAATTGGGAAAACCCATGGCTTCCGGCGATGCTCACTTAAATCATCCCAATTCTACTATCAAATTATTCCTAAAATGATACATTAAGTCACTTAGACTTAAATCATCCAAATTCTAGATTCCCAATTCTACTATCAAATTATTCCTAAAATGATACATTAAGTCACTTAGACTTAAATCATCCAAATTCTAGATCATTCGAGCATATTTGGCATATTGAAACTCATGGTGACTTGGGGATCCCTGACTTGGTTGAACCCCCCCAATTCTACGGGGCTTACGAAAAACATGGCGCCAGATCCAGTGGACCAAGCATCGCAGCCAGCGAAGTCCCCGCCATGAAGGCGAACCACCTGGAGGCTGCGGGGTGGAGGATTCCACCCGCGATGCAAAGTGAGGCCCCTGTAGGAAACCAAAAATCATATATGAAAATGGTGATTCAAGCGATTTAACCTTAAGAAACATTGTGATTTAGTGGGAATTATAGCTGATTTACAACTAAGTTGGCGAACACAAGTCCAATTTCACTGGTTTTGATGGTTGAATCCTCATGTCAACGATGTCAACTCACCATTTCCAATAGATAAATCTCCATTCATAAAAAGGTTAAGTCAAAATTTATGATAGAAAAAACTCAATTCATATGGTTAACTCATCATTTCTGATAGTTACCCTCTGGTTATTTAACATAGCCATGGAAAATAGCCCATTGATAAATGGTTTACCGAACTTAAAAATGGGTGGATCTTTCCATGGCAAACTGTTAGTCATAACCAGAGGGTAGTTAAATCTCCATTCACAATGTCAATGGCAACTCCAGGATCCTAAATTGGAGGTACCTACCATATATAAGGCCTATGTAAGTGAATATCCCAGCAAAATATGGCCTTATATGGTACAGTACCTCCATTTTAGGATCCTGGAATTCCCATTGATTTAACTACCCTCTGGTTATTTAACATAGCCATGGGAAATAGCCCATTTATAAATGGTTTACCGAACTTAAAAATGGGTGGATCTTTCCATGGCTATGTTAAATAACCAGAGGGTAGGTTAACTCTAGTCCATGTCATCTGACATGTCGGCCCACCTGCTCCACATAGGATGGTTCATCATCCTGGTACCTGCGAAGCATGGAGTTAGCTGCTCGTTTTCCGAACCGTGCATTCAGAAAGGGCTCGTGAAAAAGGATAGAAAAGTATGAAACCCATAGATGATAACTGTATAATTCAAAATATGATGCGTATATATATATTATATATATTATATATGTGTTATTGTTTATAGTTAATATCAGCATAATCCGTCTACTGCAGTTGTTTCCAGGATGTTATACCATGTACGGTACGGCCCTTCAGTTTTGTTTGTTGTTTTATTAATTTATCAGCCCCATAAATACTATACTAAAAAAAGTATCATAAACCATAGTTACTGGAATTATACACCAACTTAGCTATCTAGAGGACCCCACACTGCAGGATGTTACAAATGATACTGATGATACCAGTAGATGATGTTCCCTCCATTTCTATCTATTTTGGGATCGCCAGAAGTATATGGGTACGTGTCAAGACAATTCAAAGCCTAAAATTTTCTGTTTGGTGTTTGAGCCACCCCTCTGAAAAAATATGAAAGTCAGTTGGGAGTATTATTCCCAGTATAGGGAAACATAAAATTCATGTTCCAAACCACCAACCAGTTTTCAATTATCAATTCGGAGTTTTTGTTGGTCAACTCCTGATTCTTGCTGGTTAAATCTCTAGCTTTATCTTACCTTTTTTTGTTGGTAACGTAACATAAATCCACAGCTGGGTCTTTAACAGGGCATCAGGGTTGTGATCCATACCCACATGACCACAACAAGCATGGATGGTTTCAACACGTTTGCCCCAATCAACGGACGTTTTCTCCCCATAGAAATGAAGAGAGTCAAGCCTCATTGTGGATGCACAGAACCCTTGAAGTTTCTGTTCTACATATCAAGCCACCAAAAACTAATATCTGACCAAGAACAAGTGGTACTCCCCCAATAGGTCTAAAAACAACCAACTACGTACTGTAATTGTGTATGTTTGTCTGTCTATATGTCTGTCTTTCTGCCTGTATGCATGCATGCATGCATATAGTATCCTGGCTGAACTACAATAACCCACCAAACTAAAAATAGCTGAAAAGTTGGGCCATTTAGGGATGATTCCACTTACTAATCATGATTCAATCGTGACTTGACGACGTGAGGTCATTACACTTTATCCAGGTATACATATATACATACATACATATACATATATATATATATATCATAGAGTTATAAGTTGCTATAGAAAAGTCCAATTAACTATAGTTATAAGGTCTTAAACAGAAAAACAAAAAACCATAGTGTTTGGAACTTCTTGCACCAACTTACCTCCACCTTGCCCCGTCAAGACATGGCCAATCTTAGGTGCCTAAATTTCTAAAGATTGATTTGTTAACCGGTTAGTAAGGGCTACGATGTGGGCCCCCCTAGATAGCTAAGTTGGTGAACATAACTCCAATGTCACTATGGGATATAGTAGATACAACTATGTATAGTATGCATGGGGTTTACAAACCAACTTAGCTATCTAGGGGCCCCACATTGTAGAAATTATGCTTAATAAACCTTCGAACTATCCTTCACCAAGGTGATACTTGGTCCGTAAGCTCCAACAATTGTAGCTATAAAGTATTTGACTGGTTTTATTAAAATACCTAGTAACTAGTTTATGATCCATAATAGGTCATACAATTATAATCTAACCATAGGTCCTATAGGTTATGATCTTGAAACCTCCAAAAAAAACTGGGTAATATTTCATCATATTTCACTCACCTGAATATATAGTGCGGCCAGCGATTTGGGGATGATTTTCCTGATCCACTGAATCAACCGATTTCGGTCGCACGTGTGGATGGTCGACTTGCCATAGGCTGAGCGGCGAGAGGCGATGGGCGCTTTTGGGAGGAGGGACATGCGATGGAAGTGTCATGAAAATAATTACCTTGAATAAACAAAAGGCTTAAGAAAGAATTGTTATGAATGTTAATTTGATAAAACAATGGTCAATAGTTATTATAATGAAACACAATTCCTTAATGATAATGTTTTGTTTTTTTAATGTACCAATCAGCAATAATATATAGCATTAATCTGAACTAATGATGATAAGTTGATGATGAGGTTATATAAACCATAATATTCCAGAATGATATAGTCACTATTATTATATAATAGATTATACTAACAAAAGTGATCGTATATCATCAAAGTTTTGTGTAGCATAATAATTAATATTAAAGGGATATTGATTTAGCGTATCATGATGTAATGAATCCTTGGTCAAATTGTGGTTGCAATGAACCAAATGAACAGTTGTACAAAGTTATGTTTATATTTCATTTAGTTATGGTGATAAAAACATGTGTCAATATAATCATCAGTTAATAATATTTGTCATGGTTATAATATCATCGTAACGATCATATACGAACCAACTACTTTGCCCACATTGAAACGCACATTGAAACAGTTGGAAGTAGATATAAATATTATGTTTATTTAATAGCAATGTTCAAAAGCGTGTATCGTCTCTTTATACTGGTTGAGATTCGGACTCCCCGTTCACGGATTGTGATTTTCCCGTATATGTCGAAAAAAAATATACTCCCCAAACTAATCATCATCCAACCTGGGCTTTGGACACTGCTCAATTAGCATCCACGGGTAAGTCTCGGGAACAATGTCGCCTAAGATGTCTAAGTCAATGTAATAAGTTACTCAGCATCGTCATCGATATAATGCAGTAACACTGTCCGAGGCTATCTAAGTCTCTCTGTTGGATTATGCCGCCGATACGTGATTATACAAAAAAAACATATGGCCGCATAAAAAAAAACTAATAACTAACGACAAAAGTGGGCCAGTGGGTCCCTTACTTCGTGTTCATTGGGATCAAGACTAAAGTACAATATATAGGCATATAGGTATATAATTATATAGATGGGATAGAATCAAATTGTTGACCAACCATATCCAACTATATCTACAGTATAAGCCAGTGTTTTAAGGTTCTAACTGGTCCAACTGTAAATGCTACCTATCTGTGGCGCCAAGAGATTCAAGTTGGTCATCTGAAATCTCTTCAACATTTTTCAACAACAAGGGTGGGGGTTCTATTGCCAGGGGTAGATTATCACATCAACATTTTTTTGGGGCCTACAACTCTTGGGTGTTCACCCTTGCACCCTGTTTTTTTTTTCCCACATATACCAAACATGCTACCTCAATGGTCGTCAACCCAGCATCCAACAGCTGAAGTGCGTGTTATTTGGCACCGCTCCATACCCCGAGTAAATCTTCACAAATCGTGCCAAACTGGAGGGCGATATCTGTTATATATACCCGCTGGAACATACAAAAAAATGTGGAAAGACACCATGGTTAATGGGTAAATCAACCATAAAAACAATTTTCAATAGCTATGTTAAATTTCCAGAGGGTAGTTGGTGTATCCGAACTTCCATCCTTAGTTGGAATAGTTATTCCAAACCAACTTACCTAGTGTGAAAGTAATAATCAGAATTTATTGATCTGGGGTTGACATTAACGGATGATTGCTCGTTTTAAACTGAAGGTTTCTTTGTGCCAAATTACTCATGCCCAAACAAACAAATGCCATCTCTACCAAATGCGCTATGATCAAAAAACACAGTATATGGGTTATGGCCATTCCACCATCATTGGCAGCCCTTATCTTGACCGATTTTCATGGAGGTACATCATCATTCCAGCAGAAGATCAAATGATTAAACTAACTATCCAAGGTTGACCTAGATTAATGTTATGTTCACCAGACCATTGCTTGTTCTAAGAACCAACAAACTTGCAAAAACCAAGAAAAAATGCAAAGAACATAGAAACACCAAAAAGCAGAATAAACAATTGAGGAGAACATTAGATTAATGGGTTGTAATCAGACCCAACTTTTGACCATGGCACAAGTGTACCCTGCTGGCTGCGCAAGGAACTAGCCTCCAGAATTCCAACTATGGGTCATGCTGTGTGTGTGGTGGTCCTCCTTCGGAAACGACAGGAGGATGACTGTATCAAACCAGACCTCACTTCGATTGCTTTCGAATCTGCTATCCGCTCACGCACCGATACATCTCTCCGCAGCAACAAGCCTTCAGAAACCTTCTCCGCAATCTTCATAGATGCAGCCTTTGATGCCAGAGTACCAACATATTTGCACACAGTGCCCCCCAGTGATGTAGTTATGTTTGTTGGCTTATAACCACCAGTCACTAGTTCAATATATCGACATATATCGACCATTTTTACCCAAGAGTTAGTGGAGTTAGTGGAGTTATGTTCACCAACTTATATGACCAATCTTACTAACACAAAAATAAACCACTCTAACACTTTCACGGTTGTTTCACCCATTTCGGGATTTTCCGTGAAAGGATGATGGATCCATATGGATCCATTTTTGCAACGCTCAACACGATATGATCGAACGGTCAACACCCATATGTATATGTAAAAATGATGGATATATAGGATCCATATGTATCTACGTAAAATCATTGCTTTACTATGTAAAATCCACATGTATCTAACATAACCCAGCTTTACTATTGCTTTACTATATGAATATGCAAACTACGAAGTGATTAATTTAGGTGTTTCCTAAAATGGGGGTACCCCCAAATCCATTTATAGATGGTTTTCCATAACAATCCAACTATTGGGGCTCCCCCGTGGAAAGCCTCATAATTACAATTAATTGTACTAAATCTATACATATAGAATAGTGATCATTAACCATCGTTTACCATCATTAACCACAGATTTACCATAGATTTTCCATAGATTTACCATCATTAACCATAGATATATAACCCATTTAAACCCATTGAAAAATCCCATTGATGACGTAGGACACCGAAAAGGCACAGCCCAGGCACCGTCCATGACACAATACATGGGCGATCCATGGGTCAGGTAGGTTCCGATGGGAGGAAAGCCTCAGGCACCGTTTGGCACGCGCTGGATTACGGTTGCTTCAGTTCAATCGGTTTGGAAATACTAAGGTTTATATATATATATATATGTGTATTATATATATATATATGTGTATTATATATATATATATACGTGTATTGTTTACATATATAAATGTATATATATATATAGGTAATATTATAATATAGTTACGTAATGATACTTTCCTGTAAACAACAATAATTATGGAAAACGGCCCGTTTATAGATTTACCTGTTGAACATCTTCAAAAACATGTGATTTTTGCTAACTCAAAATTTCCGGGGGTCTATCATGGGATTTTTGTTCCACCGCACCAAAGCTGACGGCTAGTAAGCCCAAAATTAGAAGCTTTTTGTGGTTAGTAAACCCTGGTACACTAACATAACTATGGAAAATCACAATTTTTAATGGGAAAATCCACTATAAATGGGCAATGTTCAATAGCTATGTTAAATTACCAGAGGGTAAACCCTTTGAAGTTCACCAACTGACTTGGTTGAATCTATGCATGGTACGATGTGCCGCCCCAAATTGTACGTCGTTTTTTTAAGCCATCGCAAACCTCTAAACCCACTTTGTAGGAAACCATTGTTTTCCACTAAGGCTTTCCTTCAGAATGTCAGTCAATTGGGATCATTAGCCCATTTCTTGAATGGAAAATCAAGGAAAACAATAATTACTGTATGTTTGAAACTAGGTAACCAATGGGGTATCCCTTCAAAGTTGGCATAACCAGGGACATGATAATTAACCACTGAACACTGGATTCGGGTTGCATTTTAAACGTTCAGGTACCAAATCTAAATGGGGTAAATTCACTCCACCCATATAAAGGAGCCCTTTAGCTCCTGTTGCAGGGACATTAACCAGCGCTCCACAGTTTCTCCAACTCTATGAATCTGAAGTTTGGAATTGTTAATCACTAGGTTTACTGTTTACCACATTACAAATCATTCACCCGACCTGACGTATAGAAAGTAGATGGCATAATGGGATACCAAAAATGTTCCACCTTAGATACAATGGATGGAAAAAAAACATCTTCACCGGTGTGATGGGTGGTTTAAAGTTTATCCCATTTTTTTAAAGGGTTTACACATGTTTCAAGGTGATGCGGGAGTTCTTCCATCCACTCAGGATTTTTTTGGCCAGTTTTTTTTGTTTGCCCATGATCAAGGTTTGCTCTGAATTTCTGGATCACCTCGGACTTTTTTATTTTCAAATCACAAGGTGGTTCCGTCCCAGTTGTAAGTTGGAATATCACCCACATTTATTGTAGGTATTATTATACCATAACTTCTACCATGAATGTCATCCATTAATCCGAAACCCTGATAAACTTACTGAACCAAAGCAGCTGAGCAAAAGACCTTGGGGCACCTTGCACACTTTGACCCTGTGTTTACCGCCGGAATCAATTCTATGAAATTCTTGGATCGTGTGCCGCTGGTGTACCCCCAATAATGTACATTTCAGTAAATTAATATTGACCCTGGCAGATAGGAGTTTCCACTTAAAGTCTATTTGTAAGTTCCATGTTAATTTACCAGAAGGTGTATCCATTGTTAATCATCAGTGTCAACGTATGTGATGGTCTGAATAGTATCCCAATAAATTGGTCACAGTCACAAACATCAATGAATCAATAACATGCAATAGTCATCATTCATCATGATCAAATATCAACAACTACTGGCAGTTAGTTTCAACCCCCCATGAAAATCAACTCGTCAATTGGGTATCATCATGGCATTCCTATGATGGAAGATAAGCAATATTCAATGCCACCAAACACATGGATTCTAGTTCATCAGAGGACATTGTTGTTTCCATAGAAAAAAAAACTCAATGTGTGTTCAATACATGTCCTAAACTCTATACAATTGCTTCATGGCAACCTTCGTGTTGATCTCTTGCTGTATTCTCGGTGGGCAATTCGTTCAAACCTAATACTGTGGTAAACCTAATATTAAGAAACCATCCCTGTCATTATAAAGAGGTTGTGAAAAATCAACGCCAAATGGTGGGTTTATTATTGGATTTTCCGCATTACTTAATATCCCACAAACGAAATCCTGGTAGAACCTCTTGGCTCCGTTCAGCTACTGGGATGCCGGATTGGGGGACCAATTTCTATTGGGAAAAAATCAATGCCATGTGGGTAAAACAATGTGATAAACGCAACATCTATGAAGTCCCTAATAGAAGTCCCTAGAAATGGATATGTGTAATAGAAGTCCCTAATTATCATTAACCATCTATGAGTATTAACCCATCATTTACCCACAGTATACTATATTATGATCCAGGTTGCTGTTCCATGGGTGGCATTCCCCTGGGTTGTAGTGTATACAGCTTGGAACCAGCTCTGCAGCCTACAAAATGGTGCCATAAACCGGGACTTCATGGGGCTACAAAATGCTAGTGCTTGGAAAAACCGTCTTAAGGATCAATTCCACAAGAAGATTACAGTAACATGTTCATTCAAAAATGTACTTTCATGGTCTTATGGAAAGTTTGAAATCTCAACTGATTCCTTTTTTTAAATCACCATCTGAATCGGCACTCAAGGGTAAAAATGTCTGGAAAGCACTGCAAATCTATGTGACATTCCACCAGCTGTGTAGACCAAGATAGGAGCTGACAACACGCTTGAGAACGGGATTTCCCCTCATGGACTGTGACATTCCCAATATCTTGGTTAGCACAATCCCAAACATAGATCAACTACTTGGTGGTTCATCCCAGTTAGTAAGTGGGTGTTAACCCCAATTATAAGTGAATTATTACCAACTGGGATGAGCAACCAACTAGGGTTTTGAACACTGTTCAATTGGCTATGTCTGTTATAACCTCCATTACACAACTATATAACTAGAAATAACTACAGAGATGTCTAGCAAAAATACGAGCAGTGTCAACTATAGAGATATCTAGTATAGATGTCGGGAGTCCACTATATAGTGACTATATAGACTATATATAACCTCAGAACCTCCATTTCTGGTTGGTAATGATCATCTCTTGATGTGTGCCCAGCTTTTTTTTAAAGACTGAGCCCTCCAAGGAGCCGTCATCATTCAACTCTTCAGACATCCGTCCCATGACCTGTTTTTCTGCGCAGGGAACACAAACAATGGGTTTGAAGTGCTTGAACCAAGCAGCATTGGATTAAAAAAAAACATATCAGTTGGATTTACAGCCTAAGTTGTTTTTAGCAACTTAATGCAACTTAGGTTGTTTTTCAGTAGTGAAACACCATGGGATCATTTATCAAATTCTCAGGTTTTTGATTCTTCATGGTTGCAGTGATGAGAAAAAAAAACATTGACATCAACCATTGAGGGCGTCACGTGCCGTGGCTTGGTGGAGCTGTGGTGTTTGTTGCTTCATAACTGCATCAGCTACCCTCTGGTAAACTAACATAGCTATGGAACATCACTATTTTTAATGGATAAATCCACTATTTCTATGGCCATTTTCAATAGCAAACTGTTAGTTTACCAGAGTGTATGTTAATATATGTAGCCTCTAGTCATCAAACATGGCAATGAAAAATCCCTTATGTATGGAGGCTTGAATGGGAAATTCATCTATGCATGGGTGATTTTCCATCTATAGAAAACCCAATCGTTAGCCTCTTGAGGCAATGTCTTGCAGGATTCCTGATTCTCCCAGGAATGTATCCCATTGATCTGAGAATTATCCCAGATATTGTGTCATTTCGTTGAAACAAAGAAGCGCATCAAGCTGCATATATAATATCTCAGCGTCATCCCAGATATGATCTCACAAATCTTGGATGAATAAACACATCATCCTGGGTGATTTATAATAATTCACTAACCTGAAAAGTTCGGATATTTTGGGGATCTTCCCCCAAATCCTAACCATAATATCCATAATTATAGCGAGGGAGAACAGGGTTCGGTCGTGATGAAATTTACCCAGATATTATAGATGTGATGGATTTTTGTGGATATTCCCACTCTTGATCTGGGATATCCATCATTATCCAGCATTATAAAGTATTTGACTGGCCATATTTTTACTAAAATACCTAGTAACTAGGTTATGATCCATAATGGGTCATACAGTTATAATCTAACCATAGGTTATGATCTTGAAACCTCCATAATTCTGGGTAAATGAAATAATATTTCACGTTGACCTGAATAGTGCGGCCATTTGGAGATGATTTCCAATACTAACCATTCTTCCAGTGAGGTCGCAGTGAGGTGGTTATAATTTACCCAGATTTATGGAAAGCACCAAATAAACAGATCGAATCATCGTTGCTTCAGAAAACCCACCAGTCGCCAACATAGAGCTGCGACCTCCGCCCCTTGGAGCTTGAGGTTACTGAAAGTCGCCAGGGCCTCGGTTGCGGAAACGTGGCGTATGGTGATGACAGTCCCCTGGTGTTTGCACCGCGAATCCATGGAGGTTGTACTGGAAAAATGAAGGTTTTATGGAAATGAAGGTTCTATGGAAGATCTTCATTTTGCGCATTTCCATGCTTGAATTGACTACCAAAACAATATCACTTATCTGGAAAATGTCGCAAAACTTATTTGAAACCCTCCCTCACATTTTACTGACTATGCGGCATGAAACTACAGTATCAAACAATGGTTGTAAATGTGTTGCTAGGGCAAAACTGTACTCCAAACGCTGTACTCCTCAATCTTATTGTTGCACTGTGATCCACTGCACCCTTCAGATCGACTGGACATACACCATTATTCAAGGGAAACCTCATGGCATGGGACATTGTTTCCATGAAATTTTGCCCTTAAAAAATCTTTATATAAATATGACGTTTTCAGCATTCTGATGTTGGGCATGCTCCCCCCACTAACCCTCGTGTCTGCTGAGGAATATGACTTTTTATGGCGATCCCCCGGTTATGTTGCGCTATGTTTACCCACTCAACTGTAGATAGGATCACCAGAAAGCCACCAGTTTTGCTAGTTCTGATCCTAGTCCATCCAATTTACACTTATGGCCATTTATTAGTTTTAAATGAAATTATATCAATAGAATTAAATTTATAAATGAAATTAAATAATTTTATTATAAATGAAAGAAATTATACCATTTATTTATGGCCATAAATGGAATTCTACCTTCCATAACTGGTTGGTGGTGTACGTACCCCTCTGAAAAATATGAAAGTTAGTTGGGACTATTATTCCCAATATATGGAGAAATAATAGTTAGGATATATGATGGTATACTCTCTGGTAAACTACAATTGCAGTGATTTAATGCCATTTAATGGTGATTGATGGTGATTTGATGGTGTTTAGTGGTGATTGACCCCCTGGTAAACAAAGAGTTTGGTGTTCCAAACCACCAACCAGATATTATATATCAACCATGGTTTTCCTATGTTTTTTCTTGTAGTTTCCTATGGTTTTTCCTATGTTTTTCTTATAGTTCTCTATGGTTTCCTCCTGGGTTCCACCTTTAAGTGCGGTCACCATTGACACATTCACCGATCGCTGCATGCTGAGAGACCATCTCTTCTGGGGTGGCATGTTTGTCCTGGAACTGTGGCTGACCTTGTTGGGTACTTTGAGGTGAAGGACAAGATCCTTACTTATATAGATATTTATTATGTATATATATATATATATGTATATGTAAATGTATATGAATATATATATATATGTATGTATGTACGTATGTATGCATGCATGCATGTATGTATGTGTATATACATGTATATGTATATGTAAATATTTGTATATATATATATATATTTATGTATATGTATATGTATATGTCTACGTATATATGTAAATATTTGTATAAATAATAAAAAAACATATGTATATGTATATGTGTACGTATAAATGTAAACATGTATATACATATGTATATGTATATGTACATGTACATGTATATGTATATTTAAATATATATATATGTATATTTTTGAATATATATATATATATATTTGTAAATATATACATATATATATATGTATATGTATATGTACATGTACATGTATTTGTAAATGTATATGTATATGTGTACGTATAAATGTAAATATTTGTATATATAGTTATATGTATATGTATTTCTCTATGTATATGTGTACGTAAATATGTATATGTGTATATGTATATGTATATATATATATATTTAAATATACAAATATATATATATATATGTATATATATATATATATATATGTATGTATATGTATATGTAAATGTACATGTACATGTATTTGTATATGTATATGTATATGTATATATATATATATGTATATTTTTGAATATATATATATATATGTAAATATATATATATGTATGTATGTATGTATATGTAAATGTACTTGTACATGTATTTGTAAATGTATATGTATATGTGTACGTATAAATGTAAATATTTGTATATATAGTTATATGTATATGTATCTCTCTATGTATATGTGTACGTAAATATGTATATGTGTATATGTATATGTATATGTATATATATATATATATATTTTAAATATACATATATATATATATGTATATATGTATATATATATATATGTATGTATATGTATATGTAAATGTACATGTACATGTATTTGTATATGTATATGTATATGTGTACGTATATATGTAAATATTTGTAAATATAGTTATATGTATATGTATCTCTCTATGTATATGTGTACGTAAAAATGTATATATGTATATGTATATGTATATATGTATATATGTATATATGTATATGATTGTAGATGTATATGTGTATGTGTATGTGATCGTCCTCCGGAAACTGCCCAATATGGGGCTATGGTGCCCGAGATGAAGGAGGACCATTCTCTTCGCCCCCGAAGCGACCCGGAAGGTCCCAGTACCAAACATCGGTCAATCTTCTGTACCCTAATGTGCCAATTGATACCCTCTGGTTATGTCAAAATAGCTATTGAAAATGACCATAGAATCCATAGAAATAGTGGATTTAACCATCTATAATATGGGTGGATTTTCCATAGTTATGTGAAAGTTTACCAGAGGGTAGAATCCTCCATTTATAAACATTTATACGAGTAGTACGGCCCTCCGGTTATGATTGGCTTATAAACCCCAATTGGAACCATAGTGAAATAACAAGATAAGTGACATAGACATGGATGCCTTTATCTCATGAGTTACAAGTAACATCAACCATAGTGAAATAGGAGCTATTTGCACCAACTTATCAGAGGCCCCACTTTCTACAAAAATCCTCCAGAAGTGAGACCCGATCACAGATTGACCCTGCTTGTGTGTTTTAGATAGTTTGTATGCATATATATATATATATATCTGTGTGTAGTACTACATATATTTTCATCTATAACTATGTAGATACAATTTCACATATAATTATGTAGGTATACTTACAATGAATTACATTTTTTATTTACATCCACATTCATAGCAACACACCGAGCCTAACCGGTGGGCACCAACGGGTGAAACGCCAAGTCACACAAGCGTCGATGATTTTCGTCTTGTAGACAACGCCATGACCAAAGCCGCGCTCATAGGACTGCTTATTGATGATCCTGAGTGGCCCTGAGAGACTGGGATATCATATGTGTATATATATATGTTATATTATATTAAATTGTATTAAATTATATTATATCATATTATATTATATTATATCATTGTATATTATTTTATATGATGTTTTATATATGATACACCATTATACATCCCTTGGCCATCAGAGGGGAACGGATCATCAGTTAACTTGTGATTTATCTGGCCAAAAGTCGGGATCCATCTGGATTCTCTCCTAGAAACGCTGAACTTAGAGGCGCCAGGGCGATGGTTGATGGTTCTCACTGAACTCAGCTAACATAATTCAACGTGGCTACCCTCTGGTAAACGTTTACAGTTTGCTATTGAAAATGGCCCATTTATCGATTGTTTACCTATTAAACATGGTGATTTTCAGAGGGTAAAAATTAACAGTTTGCTATTGAAAATGACCGTAGAAATAGTTGATTTAGCCAGCTATAACATGGTGATTTTCCATAGTTTTATATATGTTTACCAGAGGGTAAACTTAAAGGGTTTTTCACGATCCCTACATGGAATGATGAACATGGATCGATGACCATCCACAATATGCGTAATACAGTTGTGGCCCAACTAACAGCTATGTTCATGGGTCTATTTCATGATATATAACCCTAGTTATAGGAGTTAGTTCATTCCATTGAAACAACTGTTTTTTGGGCCACAACTGTGGTATGTTTAATGGTTAAATCACAATTTTCCTATGGTTTTCCCATGATTTTCCTATAAACATCACGGTTTTTTGGGCCATAACTGGACCCTTACCAAAAGGGATTCGTAACTTTCCCATGGGATGGTTTTATGGAAAATTCATCGATAAATGGGATGTAACCCATTAAGATCATTAAGGCTTCCATGATGTATTCATATGTATTCCATTCATAGATGATTTTGAAAACTGCTGATGATCCATTTATTGGGATGCCTGGAAAGCGTCAAGGGCACGACATCAGTTGGATCATTAGAACGATCGAACCTGCCCAATATATTCTGTTCCAAAGAAAACACGCTGTGGTTGCCTCTCCCCAAATATCAGTCAAATATGCGGTGTCAAAATTTTAACTGTAAAATTCAGGAGATCAACCGATTGGCTACTGGGAGATTCCCACCTTCATCAACCAAGCTTTTGAAACTGACAAAGGCATGGATGAACAGGCCACAATTAAAAAAACAATCTATTCAGAAACGCATTGAGCTGAAGCACTATTCAAATACATTCAAAAACTTGTCAGTACCTCGGCTCTAAACTCTTCTATGTTGGATGCATGTAATTATAGTATATAAATATCCGCGGACCCCGGCCTTCGCCAAGGCAGGGGCGGCGCCTGGGACCACCGGAGGTGTGGACCCTGCTTTGTCACGGCCATGGCCTCCACATTGTCCACCAAGCCCTGTGGCCGTAAGCCCCTTCTGTTCCAGCTTTGCAACCTGCCGTTTGCCTATATATAGCCTCTGTTGTTAGGGCGTTCAAGCCTGCCGTTTGCCAGCGTTCAAAGCCTTACACCTTCCCGGCAGCTTCCACCAAGCCCTGTGGCGGTAGGCCGTTGCTGTTCCAGCGTTGCAGCCTGCCGTTTGCCTGCGCATAGCCTCTGTTGTTGGGGCGTTCAAGCATGCCGTTTGCCAGTCTTCAAACCCTTCAAACCCCTAAAATGCTTCGCCGGCCGTTTGCCTGCATAGCCCTCTGTTGTTAGGGCGTCCGCTTCCACCAAGCCCTGTGGCGGTCAGCCCTTGCTGTTCCAGCATTGCAACCTGCCGTTTGCCTGCACATAGCCTCTGTTGTTAGGGCGTTCAAGCCTGCCGTTTGCCAGCCTTCAAACCCTTCAAACCCTTAAAACCCTTAACATGCTTCGCCAGCCGTTTGCCTGCGTAGGTTTGCCTGGACATAGCCTCTGTTCTTAGGGTGTTCCTGCCGTTTGCCAGCGTTCAAAGCCTTACTCCCGGCAGCTTCCACCAAGCCCTGTGGCGGTAGGCCGTTGCTGTTCCAGCGGTGCAGCCTGCCGTTTGCCTGCACATAGCCTCTGCTGTTAGGGCGTTCAAGCGTGCCGTTTGCCAGCCTTCAAACCCTTAAAACTTCTAAAATGCTTCGCCGGCCATTTGCCTGCATAGCCCTCTTTTGTTAGGGCGTTCATGCCTAGGGCGCCTCGCGGCAGCTTCCTCTCTGCAGCTTCCACCAAGCCCTGTGGCCGTAAGCGATTTCTGTGCTTCGATGGTAACATACGCCGCATCCAAAGACTCCCCCCATCAAAGTTGCGCTGCTTCCTCTCTCATCTTGACACGGTGTATACGGGGAACTTCCTAAGTTGCAGTCTGGGCATTGGGCACAAACGCGCAAGCCGAACAGATGCTCCATGACAAGAAGGACAAGAACCCGGAAGCCATCAACGCTGGCTGGCGGGTCGCGGGCCATGGCTTGGCGCCGTTCAAACACATTCTGTCGTTGGGGGTTCACGAGTGCCGTTTGCCAGCCTTCAGACCTTTATTCAAACCGTTATACACCCTCCGCAGCGGCTCTACACACTGTCTTGTTGACGCTTCAAGACCACCGTTTGCTAGCCTTCAATCCCTAGCCACACTGTCTTGTTGGGGCTTCAAAGGGGGGTCGGCGGCACCCGGGCGTTAGCCCATTCTATTTGCAGTTCCAAAGGCACCAAGGCCAGTCAGCTTCCCAATATCCTCACATTGGCCTATGTAGTAAGAAAATGACAACCAGCTCTCAATGTTAGAAAAACGTTAGGTACAACGAAAACACGATCCCCTACGCTGTGGCCACAAAAAGAAAAAAACAAGTAACCATGCAAATCGCACGCTTGCTTCTCCACGAAAAATCTTTGTTCTTCAACCGGGGGCGCCGCGGGTTGAGAGTGAACAACTTCTCAATGTGCTCCCATTTTTTATCTTTGGTGGTCAACTTGCGAACTTTCATATAATGCCTTCTGACAGGGTTGAAGGCGGTAGTGAAGTGCTTGTGCCAATCCTTCGGCTTCATGCCAAAGACTTTCTGCAACTTTGTTCGCCTAGAGTGGGCAGTCGCTGAAAACACGCGTGAAATCAAAACTCATAGCTTCGAGTGGTCTGTCCTTGTCACTGACTGGCACTACAATTGCCTTGCGCCTGAAGCCTTCAACAGCCCGTGAGATGTACTCAAACTCCACTTTTGAAGTCGGTAAATTGACGGACCTGCACCAACCCCTCGCTGCGCTGGTTGCGGCCAACCAGGACTCCGTGGCTGAAATCTTGATGGATCGTCGCACTCGCGTGAGAGCTACGTACACCCATTTGGCATTAGCCGTGAAAGGTGTAGCCTCGGATCGAGTTGTGGCTAAGATGCCGCAGTCATATTCACCGCCTTGCACTTCCGCAAAAGTAACAATGTCCAGGTGGCATAGATGGCATAGATGTTCAAAGCCTTACTCCCTCCAGGCAGCTTCCACCAAGCCCTGTGGCGGTAGGCCGTTGCTGTATATATACACTATTTTGTTGTGTAAAATTCTGTACTTCAAGCACGTAAAAACTAGCTGCATATTGTTTGCATAAGCTCAAGGATCACGGAGCACTGGCTCAACACTAAGCAAACCCTTTTTGCTGTAAGATTTCCCTGCTTACCCGTGCAACCAGGTAGTGGCTTAATCACAAACTCTCGCACAGAATTGTTAATGTGTAAATCATATAACAAGACAATGCAACCATAAATAGTCACGTACGAATATTCACCAGCATATAATCAACTAAGCAAAATATAAATGAACATTATAATATGTTGCACTAATAATCAAACATTGATCAACCATGGTATTTATACATGTTTAGAGAAACACAATAACAAAATACAATCATTTATAATCAACTGAACATGATTGCCAATCTTTATCAATCATGCATGATCACAAGCAATCAAATATAAACTATATACACATAACTGCGAAAAGCGGACTCACTGTTTTGTGCCACTTCGAATGGTCCACTGGGGCTGCGGAGTACACATGCATGCACTGTGGTGACATGTTTTACCACAAGTCATACAGGCAGCCAAACCTAGCATATGGTGCGTATTTTGCTTGCACCCTCCTTAAAATATGGCGCCTTACAGCGCAACTTCATTTGAATTATTTTCTGTACGTTCTGCATTGCGTATTGGGCTCGGTTACGCATCTTTCGGTCCTAAGACCACATTGAAACACTTTGTACACGGTTTGAATTTCTTCACATCTGTGCTATTACTCAACGTAGGACATTGGTCCGTTGAGTGCACTCTTTCTCCATACCTTGTGAGGTAGTACACCTCGTACTTGGCCTTCTTCTTGCTTTTGCATGGCCACAGTACTATGTCTCTGTACAGACAGCAAAGTGCCGTCCCTCCTACGCAAACACTCACTAGGTTGAAAGTCAAGCTGATGAGAAACAACAGCATTAACGTTTCAATCCCGGTGTTTCCCGGCATGATGGCTTTGCCGCCCCACAACACAGGTGTGTCCCCCAAGGTTTCCATTTCGTTTCACCCCGGAAGCGTGTTGTCGAACGCTAAGCTTTGAGCCGGTTTGCGCTTTCCATCGTTTGTTTTCGTTCTCATTCACAGAACCTATTGTTCTCATGTTTGTTTTCGACACGTGTTTGTCCAGTCCATCCTCAGTCAGGTCCACGAGTCCTATCAACTCGCATCCGTTTCGTACCAGTTCACCTGTCGCAAGGTGTTTTGTGAGGATGTCTGCGGGATTCTTTGTTCCGTCGATTTTACCTATGATCACTTGTTTTGTTTTCACCAACTCTTGTATGTAAAGGTGTCCTACTGCTATGTGTCTCATCTTTCCTACACCTATTTTCTTTCCAGCTTGTATGGCTGCTGACGAGTCACACCAAATCCTCGGTGTGTCCAGTTTCATTCCAAAATCCTTTTCAGCTAAGTTTCGCACAAATACTGCAGTCTGAGCACAGTGCGTCAGGGACCTTATTTCAGCTTCCCCTGAGCTTGTCGCTGGCGTTCCTGGTTGCGTGTGCGATGACGATTCGACGAGTGTTCCTCCTACGAAAATCGCCTCACCGCTTGTGGAACGTCTGCTTTCTTGGTCTCCTGCCCAGTCACTGTCACAGTAGCAGTGCATCGGGATTCCTTCTCGGATGTCGATCCCCTCTGTCAACTTTGTCACATGCCCATAGTTCGTGGTTCCTCGGAGATACCTTCCCAGGACTTTAAGGTTGGCCATGTCGCATTCCCTTGGTTCCCGAATGCGTTTTGCCAATTCCTTGGTACTGAACTTTATGTCTGGTCTGTCCTGAGATAAGTAAATTGCGCTTCCCACACAACTGGCATATATCGCTTTCTGTTTCTCGTCCAACAGTTTGTCCTGTGTCAGGTCAAGTTTCTTTCCTGGCACTGGTCCAGGCTTGGCATTTTCCAAACCCAGTTGTTTCAGTATCACCTCTACATGTTTCGCGTTTGGTTTCGTGATCACGGCTTCTTCGACATTGATCTTGGTCCTTCCAAGAAACTCTGAAGTTGTTTTACTTCCTACAAACGGGTATTCCATCTCTCCCATTTTCAGCTTGCAACCGTTCTTTGGAAATTGAATCATCAGCAAATCATTCAAAACTTTCTCGGGTCCACAAATGTCGAAATCATCTATGTGATGAATCAGCACTGTTCCTGTTTTCTCACATTTGTACACACATCCATCGATTGCTCCTCGCTGAAACTCATATTGTTCTGGTGGTAACTCTTTAGTGATTATTTCTTCTAATCTGTCTCTGTACTGTGCTGCTGCTGACTGACGTCCGTACAAGTTGCCATCCACTTGCCACAGGATATGTTCCTTAGGAACGTCCTTGAGTTCTTCTTGAACTTCCTTGGGCTGCAACAAGTACCAATCGTCGTAGTCTTCCAGCCATTCCTTAGGTGGTTTCATCATCACAGGTTGTCCTGTCTTGTCACCTTGGTCATTGGCAATCAGAAACGCTGATGTGAGATCTGCTTTCACTCGTGGTAGTCCTGTTGCCATACTGTAGACTTCCAACAGTTTTCTGGAACATCCATGTGGTGTCGGACAAAAATTGCTTGGTGCTTCCGACGTATTTCTGTCATTGTCCTGTCCCTTTCGTTTGAAGTCCTGACATGTCAACCTTGACTTTGCAATTCCTTCACTAACTTTGTCTACCCATTTATGACCAAACACTGTTATTTCCTTTGGAATCAATCTTCCGTCTCTCGGTGTAAATGCTCCAAAGTCCTCGTTCAACTTCTTGATCTCCATCTTTCGAGCTTTCTTTTGTTCTTCTTCTGCTGCTCCAATTTGGTCCAGGTAGTCCATGATGTTTGCCACCATTTCACTCTGGAAGTACTCCTTTCTCTCATCTAGCCACTTCTGAAACCATACATGGTCCTTGTTCACTGGCATATGGTATTTCTTCCTCATTTCTTCCGCATCTGGAACTTCACCGTTACTGACTCCAGAAACCATGTCCTGAGACGCTGTGCCCGCTGCACTCATGTTGTCATCTGTTGGTGTGTCTATGCGGTACAGTTCAGGTTGTCCTGGATTCATTCCGGTGTCGCCCGGTACGGCACTAGAGGTTGTACCCTCTGCCAGTCGTGGCTTCTTGGAATCCTTTTCTTCAATCTCGATCCTCTCTCCTTCATCGTCCACCTGCATCTCTGGTGCTTTGTCTTCCTTCTTTGTGCTCTTCTGTGCTTTCCCTCCTTTCGGTGTACTTGGAGCTGATCTTGGTGCATTCCGCAATGGTGGTACAATAGGTTGTGGTATGTGAACCACCTTTGCTTTCGCCATTGCTTCTGGTTTGTCATCAAAGATCGGCTCGTTTTCTTGTTTCGATTTGTCCTCGAAATCATAGGTTTCCTGTCCTTCGATTTCTGGTGCCACAATTGCTTTCACCTCCGATGAGATTGCTTCCGGCTTTGTTTTCTCGATTCCCAACACTGTATTCCATGGGACTCCTCTCGCAACTTCCATCACAGCATCTTGGAACTGTGATCCAACTGGCAATCTTCGGACTGTTCTGAAACTAATAGCTCCGGCACTTGTCAACATCATGTGCTCATCTGAATTTTCTTTCTTTCCTGCATAGATTCCTTTTGTCCATCGAGGTGCAGACTTGTCTTTCACCTTTGGAAATTTTCCCATCACTGTCTCTCCAAATGGTATCAACTCACCCACGTAGTCTCTGCCCTTTATCACACGAAACGCTGTGGTCTTGCTCTTGTTGACATGAAACCTTGCTAAAGTCCATGCGCTGTGACGCACGATCCATGGGAACACGTAGTGCTCGGTTCCAATTTTCGTTGCATAGCTTTCAGACAACTCACACAGCCATGTGCGAATCTTTCCAGCTATCAGTCCATTCACCATTTCTCCATCTGCAAGAGACTGTGAGCTATACCGTGGTGATTTCCGAATCTCTACTCTTTCCGGCATGAGATCCCTCACTCTGTCAAACAACTTGTTCATGGAATTTTCCTGATCTATTTGTATTGTCACTTTGTTCCATCCCAGATCTCTGATCCAAGCTGCCAACGCATCCCTTGAGTAGTACCCTCCTCCTTTTGATGGGACCACCATGGCGAAGGGATACTGACTGTCCTTGCAAATTGCCGTCAGCACTGTGATCAGTCCTTTCTGCTTCTTTCCTTCACTTCTATTCACCATCTCACCATCCACACTGAAGAACATGTAGTCGGAGTAGATGATGTGTTCTTTCTTGTCTTCCTTGCTTCTTCTGTGAGGTGCACCTCGTCCTTGTCCTTTGATGCAAGTTTCACACCAAGGTTCGAAATTTGCATGATGAAGCCTGTGCTCCTCACGCTGTTGTGCACTCGGTGCCTTTGGTACATCTACCTCCTGTGCTTGTTCTTTCACTTCTCCTTCTTCATGAAGCTGTCTTTGCTCTCGAAACACTTCACGTTCGGCTTGGTCTTGATCAATTGGATCTGGTTGTACTCGATCTTCTACGTACACCCAATCCAAAAAGAACTCATCCATGTCTTGGTCTGGGTCACGTACTCCTTCAACTTTCTTTGCTTCTTCAATCTCTGCATCCTTCTTTTCAGGAATTTCAGTCTCTGGCTTCAATCTAAACCACGATTCTCCCAGCCATTCTCTGCCCATGTTCTTGGCAGATGTCTGTTTTCTTGTCCACAAACTCTGGTCTTCCACATGCGATCCATCTTCGGAGAAATAGATCTTGGTAAGTCGACCAGGTAGTAGTCGATTGATTGGAACAGGAAGATCAGCCATTCGCTCTGGGCTGAATAGTTGGAATCGTGCTGTGTTGTGCACACGAACCACGAATTCTCCTTCCTCATTGGTCTCCATTCTCCAGGTATCAGGTTCCTTTTCTTCTTCAAACCTGACTCCTTTGACTGGTGCTATTCTTTGTGTTCTCAAATTTCCGTTTCCTGAACTTGACGAACTTTGTTGATCATGTTTCACTTTCAAATACCATCTCTTTCCATGCAATTCCAATGGAATCCTTTCATTCTGGTTCGTAACCAAATGACAGTTGTTCTTTTCAAAATGCACGGCATGACCCTTTTCCACCATGTTGAAAACTGACAGCAAACTCTCTGCTGAGTCAGTCACAGTCATGTCCATCAGTCCTTTTAAGTTCCCGACTTCAATTTTGGGAGATTGCTTTCCATATATTTTGAGTGGGTTCCCTTGAACACCAAATAAAGGTTTTCCTTTTGTGGAATCAACCGGTCCAACAAAATCCCCATACTTGGCAACGTTTTCACATGCTCCTGAGTCAACCAAAAGATATCTGAATTCATCGCTCTCAGACAATGCACTGACCTGAGCATCCCTGACAGTGAAACAGTATCGGTCATGTTCACCAAAATTGATGTTTGAAACCGATCCAACTCCGTTTCCACTGTTTGGGTTCTGTTTCGTTTGGTTGTTGTTGCCTTCGGTCTTGTTGGCGGTATTCCCCGTGGTGGTTGTGGTTTCATCCACAGATGATACCTTCCACCAACAGTTCTTTGCGACATGTCCGTACTTCTGGCATACGTGACATTTCTTTCCGGCATCAGGATTATTCACCTGACTTCCTTTGCCACCTTGTTTTCCATCACCTTTTCCTTTACCTGTACCCTTGTTTTCGTGTCCTTTTCCTTTTCCTTTGTCTTCTTTACCTTTGCCTTTTGCTCCACCTTTGCTACCTTTGTCGTTGTTCCAAGAACCTTTGTGTTTGCTCTTTCCTTTTCCTTTGTCATCTTTTCCTTTACCTTTGACCGCACCGATGTCCATGGGTGCCGGTCCTCCGTCATCAACCTTGTTTGCCGCCTTAGTGATTCCAAACTGGGATCCTTGCGGTCTCTTCCAAACGTTCTTGTTGATGAGGTACTGCTCGATGTAGTCTCGAATCTTCGCGTAAGTGCCCAACGCGTCGCTGTGCATAAAGATGCTTTGCTGAAGCTCTGGAGGTGCTACATGCGCTAAGATTGAGACCTTTTCCTCTTCTGAGAAAACACTCTTGGAGGTTCGTTCAAACTCCCTTAGTTCTGATTCCCACTGATGGAGTGCAGTACTCCAATTGTTTATGTCTTTTGGGAAATTGGGGTTACTCAAATGTCTTCTCCAAACCCATGCTTTGGTTCTGTACGATGGCTCAGACAGTCTGACCAGTCTGCGACAAACCTCAAATCCATTTGCTGTGTGCAGTCCCTGACCCACTACATTCATCGTAGGCTCCGGACAGTACTGTACGAGAAACGTATACATCGCCTTGGCCAACAAATCCTCTTCAGGGGTTTGCATAGCATCATCCAAGGGATCCTTGCTTTCCCCAAACTTTTCCAACATTTCAGGGTATTTGGGGTGAACAGTGGAACTCCATGCTACGAACACATGTTTAAACTTTTCCCATCCTTCTCTTTTACCATCCCAAACTTGCGGCTTTGGGACGTTGCTAGGGTGAATCAGTTTTGTCATTTCTACCCCAGCTGGTTGTGTGCTGCTTGCCTGTGCTTGCTGAGCCTGGGCAAGTTGTGTTGTTTGCTGTGCCAGCGCCTGTGTCCTTTGCGCTAGCTCCGTTTCAGTCCGGGTCAATTTGTCCGTCTGTTCTTGCAGTCTCGTTTCAGTTTCGTTCAACCGTCTTGCTTGACTTTCAAAACTTTGGTTCGCACGTTGCAAACCTTCCACCAATTGGTTTTGCTGCGCTTGCATTTGCGCGAGCTGTGCTTGCAACTGTTCTACCGTTGCCATCTTTACAGGCTATGGTACACGAGGCTATTTACACTTCTAGTGTACAGATGCCCCTATTGGGCAGGCAAGGGGTACCTACTGGAACCTACCGTTCCAGCGGTATTACCCGCCTCGATGCCAACCTCTGTGCCAGCCTAGGTGGTACCCTTCTGACCACCTACGTCCGGCCCAAGCCCTCGACTGGTCGCTTCCCCAGTTGCTACTCCAGGTACTCCTCGACCAGCTTGTAGAGCTACTGGAAGCTGTCTCGCTCCAGTTGCTTCTACGGTCCTCCAACTCCTCACGCTGGTAGTCCCGCTCTTCACGGTCCTCCAACTCCTCACGCTGGTAGTCCCGTCCTTCTTCTCGACCTTCTGGGTTTCTTTCTTCTGAGGCTTTCTGACTCCTCAGCTCTAGGTCCTGAACAGCTCGGGCGACTTCGGAGACACCCACTGAGCTGCTACTTGCCGCTGAAGACGCTTGCTCGGTCTTCGGCCTTTCCTCTTCTTCGGGCGAGTCGTCGACCTCCTCCTTGAAGTTCCCGAACTCGTCCACAGAGTACCACACGCTCGTTGCCGCGTGTGTTTCTTCTTCCTCTCCTACTGCTTCCTCTCCACGCTGCTCAGGCGGCGGCAGTGTGGTTGGCACGACTTGTGCCCTAGGTGCAACGAGTCCTTGTGCTACTCGTCGACCTCCTTCTTCCTGGGCAAAGGACTTTCTCGCCTTTCCACCCGGTGTAGACTGTACGACTTTGGCGAGGCTCGGGTAGTCCTTCTCGAACTTCCTCCACACGCGCTTGGTCGCTCCTCCTGCTTTGCTGTGTGTTGGCAGACCACCAACCACAGTCCTGTTCACGTCCAGAAACTCTGGTACTTCTTGTTCTGGAACGGCCTGAAGTCTCAAGCCTTCCACGTAGTCCAGCTCGTTGTGGTCCGGCCTGTTGGTCGTACCGCTGGCTGCTTCCACAGTGGTGTTCAGCAAGCCTTCTGCACGCCTTGCTGCCCCACGTAGTATCCGCCGCTCTATGGCTCGGGCGGACCTGGTTCTCTCTTGGGCTTTTCCTTGGCCCTTTGCTTTTCCCTTCCCCGTCTTGCCGGGGATTTGTCCTCTCGTCGGAGAGGTCCAGGTGCTGCTCCACACGCAGCTACCAGTCTTCTTCTCCTCGAACTCAACGAGGCGCAAACGCTGCTACAAGCACAGCTGTTTGCAGTGTTACCCGCCTCTTACGGGCGGTGTAAACCGTCTGCGGATGCCGGCCCTGATCGGTCAGGAACCAGCTCCGCTACCATGCGAAAAGCGGACTCACTGTTTTGTGCCACTTCGAATGGTCCACTGGGGCTGCGGAGTACACATGCATGCACTGTGGTGACATGTTTTACCACAAGTCATACAGGCAGCCAAACCTAGCATATGGTGCGTATTTTGCTTGCAATAACATCAAATTACATAACGATATTGAATCGTATTTAATCATATGTAATCAACCAAACCATATCATCATGGTTCATCAGCCGCTTCCAGGATTCAGAAGGAATTGATTTGGCACAAAAAAAACACCGTTGAACTGCCACATAGCCACTACTGCCAGGTCTGTGTAAGGCCGCCCTTGCAGCCATGTTTTGAATCCCTTGGGTCCCCATTTGATCACTGCGCGGTACGTTGGGCACAGTATATGTTGTTGTTGTTTTTAGAAACTCAATAGATCAAAATGTACACATACATCTATGTACATGTTGCTGAACAAAAGTAAATAACTATAAATAAAGTTTATATAATTGTAATCAAATATAATCTGATCATTCTAATCAATGACAGAATGAATTATGTATATATATATACTGTATGTGTGTGTGTATATATATATATATATATATACAGCTATGGCAAATGACAACATAAAACAAACCCAGGTCATACCACTGACATTTCACCGCTTTCTGTCTTTCGCTGCTTCCCCAAGCGTCATTGCATCCTCCATATCGTAGCCTGGCAGGGCAATTTAATGGTTGGTAATTTATCCCAAGGACAATGAAATTTAATGGGAGTTATAGCTGATTTATAGTTGGCTAAGTTGGTGCAAATAACTCCATCTAGGGTTGATTAGGAACTTATATCAGTTCAAGAAGGGATAAACCAACAAACATCACTGGGGGGACACCACCTTGTATGACTTATGGTAGGTACTTGTAACTATAGGGCCAATGGGGTGTAAAAAAAAACATAACTGGGGCAAGTTGAAGTAGCAATGTTGAGGCCAGGAGGCAAACATGGGAATATGATAGACGACAATCATCCAAAGCTAGGGCAGAGTTCATTGGAACTGCACTCTCACTGTACATGAAATTATTGGACAAACATCCATTCCTTCTAAATGACTTTTCCAGTTGTAAAAAAACAGTAGATGATTTGTACCTGTGGTGCTTGGTTGTGCATCCCAAAGTGGTTGAACAAAACCATGTCTCTTCGCCTAGTTACTAGATGGGATAAACGTATAAGCTGTCAGTCACTCATCAACGATCGTCACAGAAAAGGGGGAGCTACAATCAAGAAATGCATACAATGTGGGGCCCTCCAGTTATGTGAACGTTGGTTTGTAAACCCCATGAATACTAGTTCGTTATATAAGGTTTATCAGTTATATCTGATCTACTATATCCCAACTTCACCTTTCGGTCGCATTGTGGATCCACAACGGGTCATTGTGGCCTCCTGGGTCAGCTCGATGTCTTAAGCTCTACTGCTGAGATTCTCAGGGTCAGCCCAATAGGAACAAACTTAGATGAACCTGGATATTGATAGAGGTTAGTAGAGGGCTAATACAATGTCGGCCCCTCCGAACGATAGTTAAGTTGGTGCAAATAAGTCCTATTTCACTATGATTTATGGTACTTATAACTATAGTTACTGGGGTTTAAAGAGCAACTTATAACTCGGGGGGCACATTGTAACGCCTTATGACTGGGATATACGTATTGGGGTCATAAGCCACAGTGACAAAAAATAGAACTATACAAGCTGCAGGATCAACCAGGAACAGACGCAGGCGAAACTGACCCCTTGGCTATAACTCGTTACTATGTGGTTCTCGCTACACACTCCATCTGGAAATCAAACATAGCAACTGGAAATTCCCACACTAAAAGGAAGTTTATAGATGGTAAAATCACCGATAAATATTGGCTGGTTGGTGGTTTTAACCATCCTGAAATTAATATGAGTTCGTCAATGGGAAGGATTATCCCATATATTATGGAAAATAAAAAATGTAATAAACATGTTCCAAACCACCAACCAGTATTAGGATTTTCCAGCCACCTTTATTGACACCTTTAAGGGATCCCAGGTGTCACGTCGGCTGCCGGCTGCCCACCTGTGTATGTGATCACCGCCACAACGGCATTAGTACCAATGGGATGCTCGTCGCAGTCAACCGTGTCATACCTGTTGAACGTGTTGGAAACCACCTCTACACCGAAAAAGGCACCGAAAAAATACATGTGTCACTCATGTGTATATCTTTTGATATCTTTAAAACGTCCTCTTCCGTAAAACCAATATAGGTATTCACCCAGCTGTTGGGAATTATATATATATATATATATATATGGGATTGTATGGGCTGTTTCTTGAATTGGGACCCGAAAATGATCTAAAACATGTTTCTTTTGTCAACGAGGAAGCCAATGGTTCTGGGCCCCACATTTTGGGAGAATTACATGGACATTCATGCATGACATCATACAAAAAATGACCCAGAAAGAAAATTGTGCCAATTCCAGTTCACTAGATTGTTGGGTAGAAACTGTAAGATGTTGTACGTAGTCTGCTTGGTGCTTCACATCCATTCCAACAATACAAGATGATACACAAGTGGATCCCAATCATCTTCAAGTCGTAAGAGTATCAAACATATAGTGACCAACTTGGACAAGTTTGGCTCAGTTATAAGTTGCTTTAAAAGGCTATCAAACTGTAGATATGATCAATTTGCAAACAAAAAAATGTTTGCCTGGTTATGAAGTAAGTTACCTACCTACCAAGGGTCCGACTTTGTAGGAGGCCGGAACACTGCAATTTAAATTGCACGACAATCCCAGGACCAATGGTTGCTGCGATTTTTTTCTTAACTATTCCCTAGATTTGTGGCCAAATAACCCATCTTTGACCAAATGGTGATGTCGTATGGTTTGCTGAGATGCTTTACAACTAGCAAACTGTTGGGTTCGTGGTCGATGTATCATGAGGTATCTATGGTTTTAGCGGTGAAAAGTCAACCCCTACCGCTTTGTCCTATTGACTCCCACGTGTTTCATCAAATTCCGTATATGCTACTGGTTGGTGGTTTTAACCATCTTGAAATATGAAAGTCAATGGGAAGGATTATCCCATATATTATGGAAAATACAAAATGTTTGAACCACCAACCAGTCATTTATATCATTTATATATGGGAGTCCATGCCCCATTTTCAGACAAACCGAACTCGCTTCCTGCCCTTTGTTTCCTGCTGCGGTCATGGCACATCTCCGTACGCACAAGTGGACTCTGAGGGCACCAGACACGAAAGACTTTGTTGTCCTTGGGCCGCGAAAGCGAACTCGTGACGGAGAATCCATCGAGAATTCATGGATCTATGGGATTCAAATGGAAAAAAACATGGAAAACTTGGGACACATTCGGATTTTTTTGATTTATGATGATTCAAAATGATCTACCTGGGATAATTTTACAGTTTGCTATGGAAATTGCGACGTTCAAAAGCGGCACATCATTGCCAGAGGGTATCTCTCACATCAGCCTGCCTTCTTCGTTCAACCAATATTTCTGAATCCTCAAAATATCTGGTTGGTGGTTGAGCCACCCCTCTTGAAAAATATGAAAGTCACTTGGGATGATTATTCCCAATATATTATGGAAAAATAAAATTCATGTTCCAAACCACCAACCAGTAGTACTATAGTTTTAATGTTATATCATGTTGTATCCATCTATATCCCATATAGTCTAGTCATGTCTAGTAACCATTCACTTTAAAAAACAAATCATGTTATATTATCCCGGTATCTCTCGGTTGTTCCCACGATGGTTCATAGCTTGGAAGATCGCAGTTCCAGTGATCGGCCATGCAAAAAGCATATCGTAAGATTCGTATCGTTATCCTTGACCTTGTGCTCCAACGGAAAATGTCGGCTCCAGAATGATGTACAAACGTACAAACGGTGTATATGTCAGTATATGTATATATATCTATATATTTATACATATTACATATACATACATACATATATATATACATATATATATATATGTAATATGTATGTACATATATATATATATGTAATATGTATATAAATATATATCATAACATATTATAACTATACGTAACATGTGGGGCCCTGAAACGATAGCTAAATTGCTCTAATTATAACCATAACTTTGGTTTATGGATAAAGGGTATGTAGAACTATACTAAGTATAGTATTCAGGGGCTTTATAAAACAACGTTCACATCACTGGGGAACTGCTGTATCCAAAGGTCTGGTCGCCAGTCGTGATTGTGGTAAGGCGTCGCCATGGTCTGCTTCAACATCTGACACCTGACGGCACCAAAATCCAATTGGTCCGAGAACTCATCCTGACTTTCTGTATCTTTGCGTTGACAAAAACACGTTAAACAACAGTTTCGTTTTTGGTGGTTTTTAAATGTTGTACAATTTACCAGTGAACTTTAAACACATTACTGTCACTTGTTTGGTGAAGCTAGTAACTCAGTCTTTTTACACATGTCCGAAGCTGTTGTTGCAAATGATGCCCCTTTCTTGCCTGAGTACCCATCAGATTCTTGCTGGCTTTGTTGACCCCACTCGCCACTCGTCCACTTAGTGGTTAAAACATGTCAAAACCTGCAAAGGTCTTGATTTTTTTCTTTACAAAACCAATCACATCAACAATTACTTAAAATTTCAATCACTGAAATCACTTGAGTTCCTCTTTCTTTCTGTTTTAAATCGCCTATGATTTTGATTTATCATAGTGCTGGATCGCAACCATGCCGGTGACCAAGGCACTGGTACATGTTTCGAGGGCTCCTGAGCTGCTCATGTTTATGACGTCAGTGGCACATTGATATAGTGGGATACTGATAATAATGTATGTTAATGGAACCAGGGATTCTGGTAGATATCTCTAATTTTTTTAAAGTTATTTCTAGTGATATACTATATATAGTTATATCATATATATATATATATGTAGTCTAGTTAATGGATGTTAATAAATGCTAATGGAGGCTATAAACCAACAATATGTTTTCAAACTTTAGATCCACCCCATGGTCTCATATTCACCACCATGGGTTTTCATGGTCTCAAGCATGTGATTTCATCGCCTACACCATGCTTTCGGGGCTGTTGAATACGAACGGGGATTGGGATCACAAATTTACCCCCTGGTGAACTAACATGGCAATGGAAAATCACCATTTTTAATGGGAAAATCCACTACAAATGGCCATTTTCCATTGCTATGTTAGTTCACC
The DNA here is from genome assembly GCA_947184155.2 of Cladocopium goreaui. Taxonomy (NCBI): domain Eukaryota; class Dinophyceae; order Suessiales; family Symbiodiniaceae; genus Cladocopium; species Cladocopium goreaui. The sequence goes on along the minus strand of CAMXCT020006767.1, from coordinate 784,309 downwards.
AGAGGGTAAACCTTGGAGATGATGGTTGCTGCATGATTCTGACTGTTGAATATCAGCCTATCAGAGTGGATGTTTTTCACATGCACTTGCAAGGGGATTTTACACGAAGAGCCAAAAAAAAACATAATTAACAGATTTAAATATGGGGGAAGATTGGGATTGAAACCGCAAATATGGAGATTGTATTACCAAACATGGGGATGCTGAACGGATTTTACATGGTTTCATCACAAATAATGGGTACATATTGAGATACATATGGGAAAAACATGGACAAGCCAGGTACTAAACCAGGCCCTTGCGGTCCTCTTTTGGTAGACTTGTTAGCACAAACACACACACACACCCAATCCCACTCGCAACATCAGAATAGATGATGTGTAGATCTGCACTTGAAGCCTTTGCGCAGCACAACTTTGATTATATAGCTTAGCCCAAGAAGACCCAACAACAAAAGATCTGCTCTGAGGTTTTCTTAACTGAAAGGACTCGGTTCACTACATGTGCGAAAACTGCTGATGCCATGGTCGTATGCATTATTGGTTGTGGGTCCAACCCCGTGCTGTTGGTATATCCCCCCTGGTGCCATTACAGCAAACAATCCGCACCAGAAATCAGTCAGACAGAACACACCATCGAAACCGAAGCAAACATTATCAAACAAAATGTATGCATTCTCCACCGGTCGCAGCTACCTCCTAAGCTGCGAACTGTCCCTTCAGCAGGACTGGAGGTAGTCAAAGAGTCACTATGTATATGCACAAATTTCAAAAGTAAGCTTTTCAGATGTGAACCCAGCAAACTGACAATAGCTCTGATAATCAGCATTGTTTGTCTGGATCCGGCAATTGTCGGTTCGATCTTGGGAAATTGTCAGTATGAAGTTGCTACATGTGTTGAAGTAGAAATTTGATAGGGGTCAGGGTCTACCCGATTTGGACAAACTTGTGAAAAACAACATAAAACAAAACATGTGTTTTTTTTTTCAAAAACGTCTTAATTCTCATGTCTTTTTGACTGGACCTGATTTTTTTAGGGTCTTTGAAGCTCTTGGTATATATAAATAAATAAATATATATATATATATATATATATTATACGTGTATATATATAGATATTATACATATATATATATATAATACGTATATATATATATTATACATATATATATATATTATACGTATATATATATATATATGTGTGTGCGTCTATGTAGATATATTAACCCCCGCAAAAATAGGCAAGGAAAATGCACCTAAAATAGTGGTGACAACTGAAACTTTTTGGACCCTTTTTCCGGACACCAAGTCTCTGGTTGTGATTCGAGAAAGGCGTCAACGCCGCCAGTGTGGAAAAGAGTTCCTTGGCGTCACTGGCTCCGAAATCCAATGGTAACCATGAACAAAAACCTACGGAATAAATGGAATGATTTGGTAGTTGGAATAATTCAACAATGTCGTCTTATTTTCAATGTTTTGTTCAGGTTTATGTTTGTTGTAAGTAAAGGTTATATATATATATAAATACACGCACATCGCGCGAATCAAGGAACAACAAGTATCTACAACCACTCCCAGCATGGTTTACCCTCTGGTGATCAAACCTGGCTAGGGAAATCTCACAGAATTTGGGAGGCGTTTTCATGGGAAAATCATCTGTAGTCCGTGTTTTTGCCATAAGTTGGTTGGTATCAAACAAATCAATGTCTTGATGCCTGGTACATCCTCCCACAAAAACGGCAAAAGATCAAGTAGTGTAATAAATGACCTTTTGCACATCATCCTCATCATCTGTCAAAATAGCAACAAGGTATAGGCATTTTCACCCACACTTCACCAGACATGGTTTTCTCCAGATCACAGTCAGGATCATCCAACTTGCATGTGGGTCCTAGGTTCATGATCAAGAAAATGGATCTCATCCACTACGGGCATGAGGTCAAGATCAATAATTCTATAATATGGAGTGTCGAGCATAACAAATGATAATCCCATTTGTGGGTCATTTTGCGCCCGAAAACTTGAACCAAATCACTATGTGAGTGCTTCATAACTGCATGACTTTATACAGGGAACTGTTTCCTATCCCGGGTTCTTCTTGTCTGGAATATGCATATAGTTATAATAGGATGGTTAATATCAGTTTACTACTCAGGAGTACAGTTTCAATGAGAAATAATCAAATAGTGTAGAACCTACTTTTTGTATATTAGTATCATAGAACTATTTGTGTTATATCCCAGTTTATTGCACCACCCCCAGTCCCGTAGACGCATCGCATAGCTCCCAGTTTCTGTTGGTTTCAATTCTTCGTGAGTGAAGCCTGGGAGAGCGGTCGCAGACTCCACAGCCCAGACAATGATGTTTGTTGATTCATAAACCCCATGAATACTGTAGATATATCTACAATCAACCATTGAGTTCACCTAGCTAGCAACCAAATTAGCTTGGGGGAGCACCACTTTGAATGACCAGTCACATATGCCGATAAAAAATATGTAAAAAGGTGGATTGGCCGGAATGGGTCGGTTGAATCCCACTGCAGAACTCCCCAGTTAAAGCCGAGAAAATCATTTATAAATCCCGAAATCATATGATATGTTCACATGTGTTCCAATCATAAACCACATTTCAAGTGGTGTTCCTTTACTTTTCCTGTGAAAAAATCGGGATTTCCCCTGGTTTTCAGGACCCGAAAACGCCAAGAAGCGGAGCGGCAGCTGTTCCGGCAGTTCATCAAGGTGTTTTTCACCTGGAGAGGACGGTGCTGCAATGAATATAGGGCGCGTTGCAAACCTAGATAAATGCACATGAAAAAATACATGCGTGTAATCCCTTCCCCCTATTACTAAACCGCCCCCCCAAAAAAAAGGGACCGTCTTCAGATTTGGAAAACTTGAGGTTGGCCAATTTGATGTTTAATTGATGCCCTTTAGAAAACAAATTACATTTAGAAATGAAGCTGCCATTTCAGGGTTTCACCCCCCCCAAAAAAAAAACTAGTCAGCCCCCGGGGTATTTTTTATTAGGCTCCGTCTTTTAAGGTCGATAAAAATATATTCTATATTAAAGTTTCTAATTTAGTTTGTATTAGGGAAAACTTCGAAATCCAATTTTGGCAATATTTTAATTATATTTCAAAAGGAAATCTAAACAATTTTGAAATAAAAAACACTTGTTTTTTTTTATATCCGGGTTTTGAAGTAAATATATATATTACGGAAAGCTTCGGAATCGAAGTTTTGGCAATATTTGAATTCTATTTTCAAAGGAAATCAAATCGATTTTGAAATAAAAAAGAGTTTCTTTTTTTATTCGGGTTGTAATTTATTATTAGGGAAAGCTTCGCGCCCTACTAGTACATACCCCCTAATAATAAAAAACTACCTGAGTAATTTATTATTTGGGGGGTGGGGGGTTTAGTATTAGGGGGAACGGATTAGTACATATATATATATATATATAAAGGAAAAAACAAAAAAACACTGATCATTGCAATCGTACTCTGAAAAGCCCATATATAAGCAAAACAAAGACAAAACAGTTGAACACATGTTAGAAAATAGGCAACACATATACAATATATATATATGTATATATATGTATGTATTTTTTGATGATGCCTCTTGGGCTGGGAACGGAGGAGTCAGCACATGATGATTCTGGACTTACGTTCATCTCCAGTCCAACGGATGGCTGCAGCCCAATCAAAGTTCGGTGCCTGGACCTGACAAGTGCAAAAACACGGGTGCGAACGTCTTGCAAAAAACATGTCTCACACAACAAAAACAGTGATGCCTGCGGCAGCAACGCGATCTTCTCAGTCACTTTCGAGGCCAAGTTTTGCAAGAAATACAATGCCTGAAGCGGCCAGCTGGTGGGAAAAAATGTTGCTCTCAAGTCAACCGCACATCTCTTGGAACTAAGGTTTACATGTCTTGATTCCAATGTCTCCAAAATCTTTCATCTTTCTTGCGCTTTTCTGCTTTCACCTGAAGCACTGACGCAAAAGAAAATGACGCCAGCGTGAAACGTGCAGGTCAAAATCAGCAGCGTTAGGCTCGAGACTGAAACGTGCTACACACACGCAACCCATTGAGTTTTCATGCTGTGCCCAATGTTCGCGGCTTCTGTTGATGGAAAGGGGGTAACATCTGTATTCGCGCGCAGCACGGAGTTCAGCCCAAGTGAAGCACATGTCCGGGACCAAATCTGACACGGGAAAACGCATATGCAATGAGAAGCGTTTCATGTGCATCCGTGGTCTTCTTTTTGTTTATGAATTGCAGCCAGGGAACAACTCAAGATATTCAAAACTATCAGCCCTTGATCCACCCTTTACCCATCTATCAGCCCCAACCTGTATCCTTCTACCTACCCGTCACCCAGCATCTATCAGCCCTTGATCCATCCTTTATACAACCTTTATCCTTTTACCCATCCGTCACCCAGCATCTATCAGCCCTTGCAGCCCTTGATCCACCCTTTATCCAACCTTTATCCTTCTACCCACCCGTCACCCAGCACCTATCAGCCCTTGATCCACTTTATCCAACCCTTTATCCAACCTTTGTCCAACCTTTATCCAATCTTAGAATCTTTATCCCTTTACCCACCCGTCAGCCCTTGATTCACCCTTTATCCAACGCCTTCTACCCGCTGATCCACCCTTTATCCAACCTTTATCCTTCTACACACCCGTCGCCCAGCATCTATCAGCCTTTGATCCAACCCTTGACCTTCTACCCACCCGTCACCCAGCATCTATCAGCCCTTGATCCAACCTTTATCCTTCTACCCACCCGTCACCCAGCATCTATCAGCCCTTGATCCACCGTTTATCAAACCTTTATCCAACCTTTATCCTTCTACCCACCCGTCACCCAGCATCTATCAGCCCTTGATCCACCGTTTATCAAACCTTTATCCAACCTTTATCCTTCTACCCACCCGTCACCCAGCATCCATCAGCCCTTGATCCACCCTGTATCCACCCTTTTTCCAATCTTTTTTGCTTCTACCCACCCGTCACCCAGCATCTATCAGCCCTTGATCCACCCTCTATCCAACCTTCATCCAACCTTTGCCCAACCTTTATCCAACCTTTATCCTTCTACCCACCCGTCACCCAGCATCTATCAGCCTTTGATCCACCCTTTATAGAACCTTTATCCTTCTACCCACCCGTCACCCAGCACCTATCAGCCCTTGATCCACCCTTTACAGAACCTTTACAGTATCCTTCTACTCACCCGTCGCCCAGCATCTATCAGCCCTTGATCCACCCTTTATCCGACCTTTATCCTTCTACCCACCCGTCACCCAGCATCTATCCACCCTTTATCCACCCTTTATCCTACCTTTATCCTTCTACCCACCCGTCACCCAGCACCTACCAGCCCTTGATCCAACCTTTATCCAGCCTTTATCCTTCTACCCACCGTCGCCCAGCATATCAGCCTTTGATCCACCCTGTCTCCACCCTTTTTCCATTTTTTATCCTTCTACCCACCCGTCACCCAGCATCTATCAGCCCTTGATCCACCGTTTATCAAACCTTTATCCAACCTTTTTCCAACCTTTATCCTTCTAACCACCCGTCACCCAGCATCTATCAGCCCTTTATCCTTCTACCCACCCGTCACCCAGCATCGATCAGCCTTTGATTCACCCTTTATCCAACCTTTATCCTTCTACCCTCCCGTCACCCAGCATCTATCAGCCCTTGACCCACCGTTTATCCAACCTGTATCCTTCTACCCACCTGCACCCAGCATCTATCAGCCCTTGATCCACCCTTTATCCTTCTACCCTCCCGTCACCCAGCATCTTCATCAGCCCGCGGAGGCGCGGTCGAGTACCTGTCCGCTGTCTGGGAAGCTGTCGTGCCATGCGGAGCCGGGTATCTGTCCGCCTGCTTGACTGCCTCTGTGACTTGCTGCATATCGTCTGTTGGAAACGGTTGCGGAGAGAAGATTCGGGGCATTTGGCACGCCGAGATTCTTGCGAGTAGGAAACTTCACAATCTGTCCTTCTTGGCCCAGTTCGGTGTGGCTTGCAGGGCAACTGTTCCGTCCAGCTGTCTCACGGGATTGTGAAGTCTGGCGGCGGCTGAGTGGTGCAATGCATAGCGCCGGGTGCATCGCACTTGTTGGCATGGCAGCCAGCCCAGGAACTCCTCGAACAGCACGAAGGCAGCATAAAGGTCTGGAAGCGTCTGCGCCATGGCAAAAGAGGCGTCTTGTTTTTTGTTCTGCAGGCTCGCGCAATGAAAAGGGTCTGCGGAAGGAAATGGGAAAGTTGCATTGCATTGCAACTGCGTGCTGCACCATGAACTACCGAGAAATGTTGAAGATGGTTGCAAAGCGCTCTCTGCGGGCTCAGAAACAAAATTCTTTCAGCAACCATCAGAATGGTGATCAGAACACTGAGAGCAAAAGCAGAAACGGCACTTTTTGTCCCCTTTTTTTCTGTGCTTGCAGCTCTTCCGGAAAGGTTGTCAGAAGCTCTGCTCGGGTGTTGCCGTTCTGGTTTCACAAAGGCGGTCTCTGGGGTTTTTGCTTTTGCCTTGGCTTTGGTTTCAGCGGCCCGATCAGCTTTGGCTTGCTGCATTTCTGCAGGTCCAGAGGTAGCTTTTACCCAATTGACGCTTCCGTTGGAGCGGGTCAAAGGCAATGGCTTGGCGAGCGTCTGCGGATCTGTGAGGACCCTGGTCTTGGACGTCACGGCCAGAGACCGAAATTTGCGAAGCTCCCTTGTCTTCCGGCCGGCCAAGACCATGGCAAGGTATTGCGGCAAGATCGTCAGAGCACTGCCGCTCCATGACGCAATATGTCCTGGAGAGGTGCTGGGCCAGCCTTTGTACTGTACTCCTTTCTCGGCAGCTAGATATGGGCCGCGGGGAAAAGCAAATCAAAATCAATATTGTCAGTGCAGGATGCTCTTCCTATATATATATATATCTCTCTCTCTCTCTCTCTGATGCCTTTGAAAAGAAAAGGTTCTGGTTGCTTGTGCATGACTCTGTCTGCACATCGGGAAGAATGCAGCTGCGGACCTCTTGTGTCCTTTTTGGTCACACCATATATAAATTATTTACATAACTTGCACGTAGAATATAACCAATCTACCCTCTATAAACAAATGATTTTCCACCACTGCCCCGTTTACTTATTACCAGAGGGTATTTGCAATTTATCATCACTTACCCCCTAAACGAAGTAACTCCCCTGTCTTAGTATTGGATCTTGGATCTGTTCTTTTTTTTGGCCCATTTAAGAAGACAGTTCCCCTGATTGTGGGATCATACCATGTAGCCATGTAAATCTAGCAACTATCAAGGTGTGAGATTACATATTATAGCAATATTTAAAACATATGTTTATGTGAGATAATGTGATGTGCATCGTTTTTTGGCTGATTTTGGTTGATTAAACTGTTACACTGAACTCACCCATTGGATCTGTGATCTGTAGGGTCATCGCAAATAGGTTCCCAAACGCAGCGTCAGTGATAGCCACTATAGCCCGTAATAGGTTTATCTGGATTGTTTCGTGCCAACATTGACCAACCATATATTTCATCCCATGGCCACAACTGGCTTAGGGCCATGAGCAGCTATAAATCCCATTGAATCCCATTTTTTCTGGGTGAAATCACAATTTCTCTTCTGGTCTTCCTATGGTATTGAGGCCTTGTAAGCAATTGTGGATGGTTATTGCCCCAGTCGTGAAACCATCCAGCTATTCCTCCTCCCCCGGTTATTCCATTAAGTGAGCACTTCTCCTGTCACTGGCATCCTATACTTGTGGTCACCACAACTATGCTTGGGGGACAATGTTCTAAGGACATCTAAGGGCTATATCCGTGGTACTAGTGCGGCTTCAGGATAACTGGTAACCATCTAAGATTGTAAGAACATTGCTGGGGTTTCAGTTCATGGGTAGTTTGTCATCCCACAAAGACCTGTAGTAGGTAACTAATCCCAGTTACGCGCCTATCTCTGCCTAGAACAAAGGTCGAGATATGATCGTTAACCATTCCTCTTCAAACATGCCACTTTGGAAGTTTACTGATGTATACTTCATATTCAGTCACACCAAAATCAAGTGAACAAATCCACACTGTGAACAGCTTAGGCCCCAGTTTCAAAGACCCACATAGATGTGGCCAGAGTATATCCCAAAACATCACAGTTTGAGGGAGTTCCAGCCCAGTTCGGATCACCGCGAATCCCCACTAGTGACATCCAACTTCTACCAGTAGGATATCAAAGCTTAATATCATGTATGGCTATATGGTTAGTCATAGCATGATCTTCCCATGAATTCTGAAAGAATCAAATGCCACACCCCAAAAAAAACAATTGGTGTCTGTTGATTCATACTCAGTTAGGGCTGAAAACAGGATACATATCTCTCTCTCTCTAAAAATAAAATAAATCAATAAATATATATATATATAGAATATATATATACATATACATATGGTTGGACAAGTCTATGAAGCAATTTATATCACATAAAGTGATTCTGAATGGTTGGATATACCCCCCTTCAAAAAAAAGCAGCCCAACCCAAGCCAACCCTCCATCATGATGTCATGGCACCGTCGAGGATCTGATCAGCCGCTTGCTTCTCAGCACCTGTCACAGCATATCAAGCTGGTCAGTATATTAACAATGGTTCAAAGCTGTGAGGTGTAATCATCAAACATGATGATTGAATGGAATATTAATATTACTAGAGAAACAATGAACTACAACTAGCCAGCTATAATCCATGGATTCTTCCCCGTCCCGATTCTTTTTAAAACACCCCCGAAACGCCGAAACCCCGAAGGGGTTTTCCATCACATATTTGGGACCTTTTTTCCGGGGGATGTCTGGGGATGGGATCAGTATTACCATTTGACGCCAGAGTAAAGATCAATAAACATTATACTAGTTGTTTGATATTTTGTTACATAGCTATTGAAAATGGCCCAGTTACAGTTGATTTACCTATTGTTTTAATCTGGTTGGTGGTTGACCTACCCCTCAGAAAAATATTAGTCAATGGGAAGGATTATCCATGCGGGCTACCATAAGCAACAACACTAGGTGCCCCCTCAATTCAAATTTAAAAATAAATCAGAGGTGCCTTTAGTTAGGAGGCACTTCAAAATAATATTTTGAAAACCACTACAACCCACCCCAAAATAACTTCCTTTGACACTACCCACCCACTCAAAATAATTTCTGAAAGGTTGAAAACAAATTATTTGGTGGTGGTTCAGCCATTACTCAGAACAGTTCCCTTGCCTCAAAATATTTTCAAATTATTTCGAGGTGGTGGAAGATGGTGATGGATGATTGAAAAAAATAGTAGGGCCACCTCAAAATAATAACCAACAAAATCTAATGCCGTCTGATGCCGCCTGGCAGGGCAGCCGCTCAAGCGTGGAAAAAAAAACAAAGGAGGTGGTGGCACCACAAATCAAATAAATCATCTCTAAACCGACCCCCTTTCACACCAGACAATTATTTTGGAGGTGGGGGTACTACTAGACCACCCCAGGAAACCAATTAACCTAACCTGGCAAAACACAACTTCCCGTGGAATAGCTCAACAATACCAAATTGATCCAAATTGACCCAAACTGTCTCAAAAAATCAAACCATGGTGGTGGCACTACTGAACCACTTATTATCGACCTCTGGACAAAGAAATCTGAATCGACTCCTTTCTCCCCAATAAATTATTTTGGGGGTGGGGGTACCAGTAGACCACCCCATGAAAGCAATAGCCTAACCTGGCAAAATTATTCAATAAAGTTGGAGCGTTGTGAAATAATTCTATGTCCAACTTCGAAATTATTTTGGGGTGCCTTCAGTCAATTACTTAAAAATCATTTCAAGGTGCTTCAACTTCTGTGGGTGGAAAAATATTCTGCCTCATCAGGAGGTTAAGAGTTCATAAACTATTTTGCTATGATTCTTCTTAGCTGATGTCAGCATACAAATTATGGAAAACATGGAAATTATTCTGAAAACTATTCCAGAACCTGATTCCACCCCATTTTTTTAAAGGTAGGACGCATGATTATCCCATATATGAAATGGAAACATAAAATAAATGTTCCAAACCACCAACCAGTTATACTAATTGTTTGATATTTTTAATATCATATTAATGATATTATTTATTACACAGTATCAACCATTTAGTCTCAAGCTGAACAATTGTTTAAAGCTGGTTGATACTGTGGATTGAAGAAATCCTGCATCACCTTGGATGGTTGAAACCCTAAAAAATGATGGGATGTTTACCACCTACTGTATCAGCTGGTGATTCGGATTTCGCTGGCCCATCCACCGTATGTTCCCATGTCTCATCCATCCCATCATTGGAATCTGTCCAAAACCCCTGTCATTCCATGAAATACTCGTTGGATAAAAGGGATTCCCCGTTCTTGGATTGTTAGGATTGTTTTAATCCCCCATATATATATATATATATATATGAAAGGTAGTATAATCCCCGAACTAATCATCAACCAACAGGGGTTTTGAACACTGCTCATATGAATCCCGGATTGGATTGATGACCATCACCCAGTAATTTTATTTATCCAACCTTTGACTATGGCACATGTCCATTTATCCATAGAAATAGTTGTTTTACCTATTATTTCAATGGTGATTTTCCATAGTTATGTGAAATTACCAGAGGGTATCAAATACCCCATCTGAATAGATTTATCAAAGTTCACCAACCTGAACTAAGGTCACGTGGGGATGATTCATGTAGCTCTAGGTGATTTTGTTCATGCCCAAATTTCGATGAGAAACGCAATAACAAAGTCATAGACATGGGGTGAAGTTGCGAGGTTCAACAGGCTCTCACATATGTTCAGAGTGTAGTCCAACTAAAGTGACGGAAAACTGGTCGTAGCCTATAGGAAATGAATTACATCTATCCAGCTGCAGTGATGATAAATGAACTTGTTGGGAATGGTGTCTGCGCTATAATGGATAATATCCAATTGCTTCCAACATGTAAGGGATGTTGCCCTAGTTAACCGAAACCATCTACAGTACAAAATTCACAGATGACCCCTGTTGGTGACATATATATATATATATCTATCTATCTATATCACCAATCACCAACCAATCATGTGCCATGTACCAAAGTAAGTGCATTCTCCTGCAAACTGTACATGTGGCTTCCAAATTATCGGACTATTGACTATTGGAATTGGCCAAAAATGAGATCTCTGACATGCAGGAATCACACAGAAATCCTGACCATAAACCCTTGACCCTTAAAAATAAACATGCAGCCAGTTTGGGTCATTTTCCTATCAAACGGTTGTGCACGCAAAAATAACAAGACTCAAACCACATTGATCCACCATCCGAAACTTCGTGCGTCCATCTGACCCGTGCAGGCTTGGCTGGGTCAAAGGAAGTTTCTTGCCGAGGATTGGCTCGAAGGCGGGTTTCCCCACCATGACCCACGACTTGTTTCAATTAAGCACACCCATGACCTTGTTGCTGGACCAGGCCAGTAGCGATGGATCGTTGGACCCAGCCATAATGGACTCAATATACATTCACCGAGCCCATCTGCGCGGTAGGAAGTCACCATTTTCCCAATAAAATGACCAAATTAGGGGTCTACCTTGAAAAACAAAACAATCTTCACACAAACCCATGTGTAGAATTGAGAATTTCTATGTTCCAAGGTAGTTGGTACAATGTGGGGCCCTCAAAGGTGATGTTTGCTGCTTTATGAACCCATGAACTATAGTTATTTGCGTACCATAAACCATTGTGAAATAGGAGTTATGTTCTACAAACAATTGGTATCTTGGAGGCCCCACATTATAGATATTATATATATATATCTATTGTTGCGCAGATTTCTTAAGACCAACGTTCACATCACTGGCGGGCCCCGCATGACCACTGGACTTGTCATGCTGACATCTGCCATGGCACGGAGCACAGAGACATTGAGGAAGAGTTGTTCCATGGGTCCAATCCATTCCTGGAAACTGAGGCAATGGATCAGGCCAACCGTGAGAGCGTTTCGCTGGAGCACCTAGAATGGAATATAATATAATTTGGAATTAATTTACATATACACATGTGTATATATATATATAAAGTCTAATCAAATTTATTTATACATATATATATATATATGTACATATGTATACATATAAAATATGGCCTGGGCAGCCGCATTTAGCCATAGAAACTAGCGTTATTCAGATCTCCCCTTGGTTTCCGTGGGTTAAGCATGGCTAAGTCTCCTTCAAGGATCACCCTATAACTAGTTACCTGTCATGACTTAATTACAACTGGGATAACCATGGTTGATCCGAAATTGGGGACTTTCTACTCATGGTTATGTTATGCAAATCCACCAAGACTCATGCCCACGGAGCTGATCGAGGACACTTCTTGTTCCAGGTCTTGATTGATCTCGTCGAATCCAAGTGGGTACGGACCGCATGTTGTCCATGATTGAGCTGGTGTTCAAGAATTCAGTCGTGTACACGGTGCTGTCCACGATCACGGACACAGCCAAGCGCTTTCTTGTGCATGCATGTCGAGAGAGCGGATATATTCGTGTCACACTTGTCAACGACCATTATCGTGGGCTAGCCCGAGACTTTTATGAAGGTTTATGTTAAAGGGTCACGGCCAATCTTAGATGCACCAAGGATAGTATGTACCCCATCGCAAACGTGCTTACATGTGATTAATTTACTCAGGTTGAGCCAGATCCGGGTACATATATGATTATACGTCATTTAATCTTCTGAGAATTATATAAAGAAATATATTATATATATATATAAAACACACACACACTACAATTAATTAGTTCTATGATGTTCTATGTATATATATATATATACATACGTATATAACCGTATATACACATCTATTTGATGGCATTTCTTGGCTCAATTCCCCTATCAACCCCACTTGCCGTGCACGTGCCATGACTCCGTTGTCTCGAAGCGCAGGTTTCGCACGGGGCGGATCACACGGCCCGGGCCCAGGAAGAGGAAGAGACCCGTGAAGAGTTGTCCTCGGCGCAACGGAACTGGCGGGATCACTGGGTGATTTTTTATCGGTGGAAAATGGTGAGTTTCTCAATGGAAAATGGTGAAATATGGTGAGTTTCTCTCTGGAATATCATCAGTAACTGATTTATATAACCACTTATATGGCAACAAAGACAATAGATGAACATATGCATTGAACAAAGGATTTAACCAGTGTACAAAACCAAACATATGTGGTTGACCAATACATAACATTATATGACTAGTAAACATTTAGCCAAACATAGGGGTTTACCCTGATTTAACCGTATGGATTAAGCAAACTGGATGTACCTGATTTAACCAAACATAGAGGTTTAGCCTTTGCAATATCGATGGTTTGTCGTACAAAAATAACGAAATAGTATTCATGGGTTTTATAGAGCAACTAGTTACTGATATGCAGTGATGCTGGAAAAAAACATAGGTGTCAACCAGCACATAACATCATATAGCGGGCCCTCCAGTGATGTTTGTTGGTTTGTAAACCCAATAAATTTCTTTGGTATATCTACATATATCTACTACCCTCTGGTAAACATACAAACAACTATGGAAAATCACCATGTTGAATCGCTAGGTAAATCCACGATTTCTATGGGCCGTTTTCTATGTTGCAACCTGTAACAAATTACCTATATATCCCCGAGTTATTGGAGTTGACCAACGCTATCGTAAACGGCCCCAGATAGCTATGAATAGATTCAATGAAACATTGGGATTTAACCATAATACGATGTTAGATTGGGATAGACATTATAGAATGGGATAAACACATAATTATAGTCATTGTTTATGATTATAATAATATTTCATCAAACATGGGATAAACCAAACCTATATCATGCTATATCCATCTATATCCTAGTCACCATTAATTTTAGAAATATCATGCTATATCCATCTAAAAAAAAATGATATGCTTAGGAATAGTACTATAGTCTAGTCTAGCCTTTAGAAGTATCATGTTATATCCATCTAAAATCATCTTTATCACAAGAATAGTTCTTCTGGTTGGTGGTATACCTACCCCTCTGAAAAATATGAGTTCATCAGTTGGAATGATGACATTCCCAATATTTCTGGAAAGTCAAAAGTCATATTCCAAACCACCAATCAGTCTTGGCTTCGGGGCGGAATGCCCGAATCCTCACCATCATTCCAGGCTCGGGAGAACAACCGTGAGGTCACGAATTTTTAACCAAATGGACGAAAGCGATTTAACATGATATAACCAAACACATGGAATAGTATGGATGAATATGGAATGATATGGAATGATATGGAATCATTCACTTATCTGTATTGATCTGTATCAAGTGTATAAACTACAGCTATAGCCCTTTAAATCAGTTTTAACTGGCTCAAACAAGTTCATGTAAGTGATATTTTTCACCTTGGTTGCAGGAAGTAATACCCCCGTGGCCATAGTTGTTTGGCTATAGTTGTTAAGGGCCATAATTCCAGGGATCTAGCCAATATACAATTAGATTTAAAGACCAAAAATACGGAATAAACCAAGAAAAGAGTTTAACCAAGAGAAAAACATATAACCAACACAAAAATGCTTAAGGTATACCCTTCAAAAAATAATTGTGCCTTGGCCACTATGAATTGTGGATAAAAGCAGTACGGCTACATATGTGGGGTACGTTCGTTGAATGAGTGTGTGTACATGGCAGTAATTATAGCGGCGCATTTACCACCAATTCAGATGATGTCACCCGCATTTCTGGGCATATCACACCATCACGGCCATCACCTCTACGAATTTTTTTTCAGTTGAATGATTCCGAACCCCCAACTACCCTCTGGTAGACATAATGAAAATCATCATTTTATAGCTAGGCAAATCAACTATAAATGGACATGCTCAATAGCCATGTTAAATTATCAGAGGGTATATTCCCACTGTATTCCCATTATTTCCCATTTAAGCACAACTTTTGATAGTAAAATCATCAGTTCCCAATTGTTTTCTGTGGTTTTGAATGTTCCTGCTCTCTCAAACGCTAAAAAACAGTGTTCAAAAACCAAAATACAATACCTTTCTGGCTGGTTGGTATAGGGGTTCCCAGAATGTTTCCCATTAAAACCAAATATATAGGTAGCATCCCCGCCTACAATGTGCCCCCCTGTTAGAAGTTGATTATCTAGTTAGTTTATAAACCCACCCAATTACAATTGGATCTAACATAACTCGCAAACCTATTTATAAAGCAACTTGGTTACTTTGTCGTATGCAGTAACCTTGAATTTGCTGATTCGGAGCTCCCAAAAAAATAAAACATATTCCCTTAAGACAAAAATCAACACTTCTGCCAATAAAAAATATCAATGTCTGCTTTGTCTAAGGTGAAAAACTCAAATAATAATACATCGGGGTTTCCTAAAATAGGGGTAACCCAAAATCATCCATTTATAGGTGGATTTTCCCTTATAAACCAACCATTGATAGGGGATACCTCCATTTATGGAAACCCCCATAATTATATACATGTGTTTTAAAAACAATGATCATGAAATTAACCATCATTAAACAATTATTAACCCTCATTAACCATAGATATTTAACCCATGAAAACCAAATTAAAAGACTCATTTAAAGGCCATTAAATCTGGGTAAACTATATTATTTCACTAACCTGAAGTAAGGCAACTTGGGGATGATTTCCCTCATAAGCCATGATTCCAGGGTTCGTGAGAACCGTGAGGTCGTTGTAAATTACCCCGATTAAATCACCATTTGATGGTGAAACCTCCCATGATCCATGGCTGCCC
This sequence comes from Cladocopium goreaui, assembly GCA_947184155.2. Taxonomy (NCBI): domain Eukaryota; class Dinophyceae; order Suessiales; family Symbiodiniaceae; genus Cladocopium; species Cladocopium goreaui. The sequence continues at coordinate 768,422 of CAMXCT020006767.1, read as the reverse complement.
AGAATCCCCAGCTGCGGGTGGCCAACACAATCTCCATGGTCTTAGGAATGCCTGCAGGATTTCCACGGCGAAAAGACCTATGGTTATTCCATTATACTCCCTAGATCTATATACATATTTAAATATACATATATATATACAACACCTAGTCCTCATGAGAGAGGGAAAATGAACCATAATGAAATATCATATAATGGAACTCCCATAATCTTATATATCTATATTTATCTATTCACCCATTTTGGGGATTACTACCGGGTTTTAAACAAAAACAGCCATCCACTTGAAACCACAGAGATAGTTTGCTTACCCCCGCAACCCCCAACTTCAATGTTGTGATCGGAAGTGCCGAGCATCATCAACACAAATGGCTGCTTTTTTGAAGGCCCGCCAAACACAAAATTCAGAAGACAACATTGAATTGGGGGACAGGGGGAACGTGACCTCTGTGGCGTGGTACTTCATGGGATGGCTGTTTTTTTTAAAGAACCCGGACTCGGAAAAGGTACAATAGGATTGATCCATGGCTGCAGACAAAAGCGAATATGATGACGACACTGTGTCAGAGAAAGCATCGGGATCAGTTTGGGTGGGTGTTTGTGTGTGTGTGTGTGGGTGTGTCTGTTTGCTTGCGCGTGCGCGTATGTGCCGAAATTGGTTATGCTGCGGGAAACACATACAGCGACAGACTGGACACCTTTTTGACCTGATTCCGCAATGTTGTGGGGTGCACTGGCTGGTCGTTCTCCGTAACAGGCGCACCACTTTGAGAGCGTGACTGCTCTATCCTACACACCTGCTATGCAACGCACATGCAACACACATGCAACACACATGCGACACGAAATGCAACATGAGCTTTTCACCTGTAAATTTACAGTCAACGTGCAGGATTTGGCCCCCAACTCCGGTCTTAGAATGGATTAGAATGGAAAATGTCCATTTTGGCCCCCGCAGCCACTTTGCTTGGGAAAATGCTTGTGTTGCATATGTGTTGCGTGTGTGCTGCATGTGTGTTGCATTGGCAGGCCCATACAAATCACACCCCTGAACTGGGGAAGTAGAAAAACGCGTGGCAGGCGCAAGAGTTGTAGGTGGCAGGGGCGAGACTTTGGAAGCTGAGCGCCTTGGATCTGCAATAAATTACATTGTGATGGTGGCCCGTAGCATCCACCTTTGTGGGGTTGTCGCATATCATATAGAATAAGCTTTGACAACAATCTTGGGTAAATTTCACAAGCTGATGGTGGTCCTTAGCATCCACCTTTATTGGGCTGTCACAGATTACAGAGGCGCATGCTTTGACAATGCGTAAGTTTCAGAAGCTGATGTTGTCGCATCGATGTGTATGTGTTTGTGATGATCTACATCCACATGTATATCAACAACACTTAAAAAAAAACATAAAATGGTGACCATTATAAATGGTCATCATCATAACCATGTGCTGATTACCATGATATTTTATGGAACCAAGAAAAAAACTCACCGCTAGGGATTGATATACCCATGACCCACAGATTCCCATGAAATGGGATAGATGACCATGCCCAAGGGAAAAAATCCACCATCTTAGCTTCCATAGCTCTATGAATTTGGGTTCTGCTATTGAATTATTGCAATCACTAATAGAAAAAAGGGATGCAATGTGGGGTCCCCGTTTACGATAGCTAAGTTGGTGCGTTTATAACTCCAATAGCTATGGGATATGAATACTATATGTATAGTTTATGGGGTTTACAAACAAACTTACAACTAGAGGGCCCCACATTGTAGTATAATCCGCTATGATCATCAACCAACCAGGCTTTTGACCATAGGCTCATTTGAGGCTACACAAATGCGCACAGCTTGGGCCTTGCTTCTCCTGGACTTTCAAATTTCTCAGGTGCTCAGCGGCAAAGTGCAACCTCGTCCTGGAGAGGAATCAGCAGGAAAAGAAAACAAGTTCTCTTTACATGTCCAATTGGATTAGGAGGATCCTAAATGTCATGAAGTTCCCTAAGTGGAGGTTTCCTGAAATGGGAGTACCCCCAAATCATCCATTTTAATATGATTTTCCATTAAAAACAATCCGTTTTGGGGTACCTTCATTTATGGAAACCCCTAAGCGGGTTTGCCTGAAAATAGCGTGATCCAACATTTGCAGGCCGATCAATTAATCAGAATCACTGTGTTATTTCAACATACCAAAAACACCGTTTTAGACACAAAGTCTTACGATTTGTTGAATCCGAATGATACCCCCACAATATACCCTCTGGTTGTTTAACATAGCCATGGAAAATGCCCCATTTATAGATGGTTTACCTATTAAAAATGTTGATTTTCCATGGCTGTGTTAAATGACCAGAGGGTATCCGTTATATTGCATCGCATCGAAGCACCATTTTGGCTGGTTAAGTACCATCATGCCCATGGCAAGTTTCGCTCATTCGCCATGAATCCCATACAATCACCAATATATCACGTGTCATATCATTGGTTGTCACAAGGTGGTGCCCCATATTTACCTAAGTTGCTTTGTCACTACAATGTCTAGGCTTTCTAGAGGTGTATATATATATATTATATTTATATACAAATCTATACTTAGACGAGCCATGGTCAATACTCACTATATGGTTGATGGTCATCCCATCCATAATAAGGATCCTTGTAATGGTTATTATAAATCCCTATGAACCATTGGATGACTAGCCCCTATTAATGGTTATTAACCATGAGTATTGACCATAGCTCAGATGGGTGATAAACAAAATCACAACTGCTGGGCACCACTGATAACCAAAACATCCGTTGGGATTCCCTGGAACCGTCGAAAGTGACCAGGTCGACAGGTCGACCAATCCTCGGAGATAATGCACGTTTGTTTGTTTAAGAAACACACATTAAACAAACAACAACTGGTTGGTGGTTTTAATCATCTTGAACATATTATATAGTCAGTTGGGATGATTATTCCCAATTTATTATGGAAAAAAAATGTTTGAAACCACCAACCAGCATACAACAGTATTTCAACATCACTTTAGAAACACATCATGATTTCAATATGTTTGGGTCTTGTTATTTGATATAGGACGAAGCAGTTATACAGCGACCTTTTTAGCAATTACATAAGCAGTACTCGCCATGACATGACATGTGGGTACATCGTAAATATAAGTAAAAGACAATGTTTTTTAACAATTGGTATTTAACGTTATTCTTAAATGAATATCTAAAGATCACACCTATTGATCTTCATGCGTATGTTGTGAGACCCCGATGAAAATTTATCAAGTAAATATGTTACATGGTGCTAATCATGGTTCATAGTTCAAATGTGAAAATTCCTTTGTTTGTCAGTGACTCAAAGAAAGAAACAAACTGACGACCCCAAAGATGGGACAATTTCTACTGTCTATTCATGTTCGGTATGCACTGAAGATGCATAAGAATTGTCCAAACATGTTGCCATAATTCACAAATTAAAAAGTGTGGCCACTTGAGGATGATTCCTGCAATCCCAGCCATCATCACAGTGCCTTTCAAAGAAAGCAACAGGGCGTCCATCCAACACAACCTCGAGTTTCAAATTTGGTGCGGATCTAGACATTAAAACATGTGGATATGGTAGATTCAATTTGAAGCAGTACATGGTGGATGTAACTGGGAAAAATCCGGCAACATGGGAAAACAGCTGGAATTCATTGTTGAACACGTATGAACACGTTGGTTTCATCAGGCAAAAAAATATTTGACTCGATTGAATTTATCCGAACATGGGCGATTTATCCGCAGCTGATGGCCGTTGGACCCAGAGGGGCATCTCGTAGGGGTTTTAAGTAAGAAATAAGAAATGAGGGGTTTTAGGTCAGAAATGGCCATTTCGTACTTAAAACCCTGAGCTCATGCATCAAACTTTTGATTTTTTTTATGAATTCGAATGATTTTTTCAAAATGGTCATGTTTTGTCTTTTTCATGCGTGCCTGCGTGATCAAGAGATGTTGCAGCATGGTGATTACTTGCAGTCTTGGCAGTCTGTTTTGGCTCATTTGCTGTGTGCCCACTGCATTTTCCGTGCAGAATGTCTAGCCCTCAAAAATCTGGAAGCTGTGATCAGTTCGGGTTACTATCCAGCAGAATGCTGACATTTCAGGCAGTGTGTGATTTCATCTTGCTTTTGCAGCCATTTGGCTTCCAGCAAACCGCTGACCACGCGACTCCATATGCTGATTGCTGACGAGATTGAGAAGAAGGCGTGCAAGCGGTACTTCATTATTTCTTCTTGAAGCATGGCTTCACTTTAGCCATTTGCACAGGCCCGCGCTGAAACACGTGGCGCCCTCTCAAAGGCTCAGATCTTGAGCTTTCCTGCCCGGCAAAATCTGCCTCCCTGTGCCAGGAACTTATTCCCTTGCATGGTTTGACCTTGAGAATTTTCAACACACCTGCATGTCTGAGGCTGAAAACACCTCGGCAAAAGGTGTGAGTTTGGATCCAAACCCAAGCAAGGGACCTGCATACGACCCAGTGACTGCCAAGCAGATCGAAGAGCACCACGAAAAACTGAGGTTCCAGCAATCAGGGACCTGAAAAAAGAACACGCTGCCGCAGTGAAGAACCGGCAGGCAAAGGCAATGCCCATGGCTGCTACAGGACCAAAGGCACCTGCAGTACAGGCTGCACCCAAGCAGCTTGGGTCTTCCAAGAGTTCCTCTTCCGCGGAGCAGCCCCCAGTGAAGTCCAGGCCTCAAGTGTGGCAAACATATACTGGGCATTTTTGGGGCGCATGTTTTTTTTCAGTTTTGATGTCGCCAAACTGAGGGCAAAGCCTGCAACGCCAAAAGTTGCAGACCTGCATGGCGCGCTGGGTCAGACCAGTAAACACCCACCAACGCAGAGGACAGATTGGATGAGAGAACTTTCTGTTGCTTCTTGGACCAGTCTGTGGATTGCAGGACTCCAGCCAGTGGATCGTTTGGCCCGATCTGCCCACCACCTCCGGCAGTCGTGCCGCAGCCTGGGCCTTAATTTGATTTTTTTAATGGGGAATCTCTTGTCCATTGCATGTGCCAAGGAAGCGCACGTGGACCATGGTGATCTCTGAGGATGTAGAGTATAGCTGACTGCAAGCTACGCACAGACTGGGCTAAAAAATAGCGCTGCACTGGCGCACTGTTGGTTTGACGGCTGCAGCAGCACAAAATATCTGACATGATCGCTGCTTTGCGTGGTTTGTTTGCAATTTTTTGCTTTGCAGCAACTTGTCTGAGGTGAAGATGTGAATGACGGAGCTGGCCTCAGTGAAGATTGTATCAGCAATGGCAATGGTGCAACACATGCTTCAGTTTGCGCATGGCACAAGGTACCTAGGTTTATGATGTCTAGAGCTCAGCTGGTACTTTTGTGTTTTGGTTGTGTGTGCGTTCCCTGTCAGCAGGTGGGATGCCTGTCGGGACCTAAGATTTACATGACATGGTGATTCACGTCAACATGATGTTTCTGTTTTCATGTCATGGTGGCTTATGTAATGCACATGTGTGGATTGTGTCATTGCATGAACCTGGCCGGGGCCTCAGTGTTTGTTTCTGTCTGTTGCGGTCTGTTGCGGTCAGATGGCATTTTTACATGTCATGGTGTGTTTTCCATGTCATGGCGGTTCATGTTTTGTTTACATATCATGGCGTGTCTATTTGCATGTCATGGTGGTTCGTATTTTGTTTACATGTCATGGTGGTTCATGCTGTTCATGAGCCATGTGTTTGTTCATGTCATGGTAGTTCATGTTGTTCATGTGTCATGTTGTTTTTCATGCCATGGCGGTTCATGTTGTTCATGTGCCAAGTGTTTTTTTTTCATGTCATGGTGGTTCATGTTGTTCTTGTGTCATGGTGTTTTTTAAAAAGTCATGGTGGTTCATGTTTTGTTTATATGTCATGGTGGTTCATGTTGTTCATGTGCCATTTGTTTTTTTCATGTCATGGAAGTTCATGTTGTTCATGTGTCATGGTGTTTTTTCATGTCATGGCGGTTCATGTTCATGTGCCAAGTTGTTTTGTTCATGTAGTGGTGGTTCATGTTGTTCACTTGTCATGGTGTTTTTTAAAGTCATGATGGGTCATGCTTTGTTTACATGTCATGGTGGTTCATGTTGTTCATGTGCGTTCGGTTTTTTCATGTCATGGTGGTTCATGCTGCTCATGTGTTTTGATGTTCCATCATGTCATGGTGGTTCATGTTGTTTTTACATGTCATGGTGGTTCATGTTGTTCATGTGTCATGGTGTTGTTTATGTCATGATGGTTCATGCTGTTCATGTGTCATTGTGCTTTTTTTAAGTCATGGCGGTTCATGTTGCTCATGTGTGACGTTCTTTACATGCCATAGTGGTTCTTGATCCTACGATGTTGCACCCCATGGTGGCTCATGGTTATGTGTTATGGTTTTTAGGTCCAGGTATCTCAATCCATGGTTTTTTGGTTCCCAATGCAGTCACGTGGCATGGTGGTTTGTTCCTGTCAGGTTTTTTTGTTTAAATGTTTGTTGCTGGGACCCATCATATAAGGGTTCGACTGGCCTCAGGCGGCAAAACATAAGTTTCGAAAGTATAGATGGTCAAAATGGCAGTCTACCTCCAGTGCCCTTGCTTAAGTGCAGAATCTGCATCTACCTTGCTTCTTGGACACATGGCTGTTCCCTCCTGCAGCTCCTCTTGGACCGGTATAGGGCGGAGCACAAGCCATGAGAACTTTGAAGCAGCTTCTGGCTGACCCGGACCTTGCCCAGAAGTACGCTGATGCTTTTGGAGAAGAGCCTGAACTGCTAGATGTTGCTTGCCTATGTTGCTTCTGCGTGGTGTTTTTGTTCCTTGCTGCACCTAGTTGAAGCTGTGCTTCTTGTCCGAGGCCAAGTTCAGCTTCATCCAAGCACACTCTGAAGGTTTGTTCAAGAATGCTGACGCCACTCTGCGAGATTGCGATCTCAACACCCAGGCCTGCTAACGTCGTATGGTTTTTTCTGCAGCAGACTTGCTCTACCTATCTATAATCATGTTCAATCGAAACATGCTGGTGCAGGCCATCTTCGCTGTCCTCAAGGTGACGCCCCACATTGCTCGCCTGTCAGAGCAAGTCCTGTCAGATGGGATAATGCTTTTCTTCCAGCAGCAGAAGATGATACCATTGGGTATCAGTATGGATTGCGTGGGAGCTCTTGCAGGAAAGATGGCCTGTGGACTTCGGAAATGTGTCACCAAGTTCAAAAGAACTCTGAAGGATGCGCCACAAACGTCAAAGCTGAAGAATTTGACCAACCTGAAGCAGAGACTCCAGAAGCTTCCACCGCAGCTTGACCATGCTGAATGCGACTCGCAAGTCAGCGCAGACAGCGTTGAAATGCTTTTGGATGCTGCAGTACCTGGGAATCCTGAAGGAGTTCTGGAGAAAGCTGCTGCAGCCAAGCCTAAGCTGGATTGGGCAACTTTGACTGCAAAGTGCAAAGCTTTCAGAGATGCCAAGGCAGCAGCATCGCAGCAGGATCGCCCGGTTGCTACACCGGCCAGGTCAAAGCACATGTTGCCTGCACATGTGTTGGATTCTCTGAAGCAAACTGCTGAAGAAGCCAAGTGTCTTGTGCCCTTCTCAACTGTGAAGGATGATGCGCAAGACATGGGTGGCAGTACTGAGGAAGCTCTTCCGAAGCCTGCTCCCAAAAGGAAGGCCAAGAAAACAACAGCGAAAGGCAAGAAAAATTCAAAGAAGAAGGGGGGAGATGATGTGGGGCCGGAGGAGGAGGCAGCATTAGCTGTGCCTTTGTCTGATGGGCTGTCTGCCGCAGCCGTCCCTGGAGACCAGGAGGAAGATACCACATATGTCCCTGGTGACTTCCAGAAAAAAAGGATGGAATTTATCAGGGCCAAGCGGGCTGCGGACAGTAGCCTGTCCTTCAGGCAGGCATCGGATCTGTGGATGGGAAGTTCTGAGCGTGCCTCCTGCCTGGCCTCGCTTACACCTGGCCAGTTGAAGAAACGACGCTTCATGTAGACTGGCATAGACTGGCTCAAATTCCGTGTACAGATTTGCCTTCACTGTGGTAATTCGCCACGGTTAAATTATCTCTGCTGCCGCTGCTAGGGTTGATATGCGGTGGGCCAAAAAGAAAGAGCATTGCCATTCTTGATTTGTTACGCCAGATCAACGGTGTGTGTGTGTGTGTGCATGTGCCAAAGCTGTGCACTATGCAGTTTTCTGTTCAAAAGCGATCGGAAGATTTTGAGCCATGGGGGTTGCCGAGCTGCTTTCTTGGGGCGCCCCTCCAATTCTTATTTTGCTGCACCTTCACATCATCAATATGGGTGCTTTGGACTCCTCAAGTGTCATAGCCTCAGCATATTGTGGGATGGACCCACCACTAAAAACATCTGACTGCCTGCATCTCAGGCGTATGATTTTATAGAATACTTCAGCGGGCAGGGCAAAGTAAGCCAACAGCTGCGACAGGCGTCCGCTGCCTGTGCCAATTTCCTTCTTATAGCTGTTTAGATCCCATTGTGCCAGGCTGGATATTCTGGAGTGGAGCTCGATCGGAGCAACCACAATAGCAGAGCTTTCGATTTCTTGACTGATGCTGGCTTTGCGCCTGGGCCTCATCAGTGCAACGTCAGATTTTTCTTGACCAATTTGCTTTGTCAGCTAGGCTTTGTCTCCAGACAATGCGGCGCTCAAAAGAGGGGGCGCTACACATAATGGCCTTGTGTTGCGACAGCTTTTGTGTGCCGAATCTGGCTTGAACATGGATATGAAGAGAATTTTTTCTTGCCTCTACCTACCTATCTATCTATTTATTTATCTATTCTATATATATATATATATATATACAAATATAAATAGAAATATAATATATATATATATATACACATCTCATTTTTCCATTCTGCCAAAAGCTCAGGGCTGCTGGCACACACGGGCGCAGTTGGCTCTTCCCAGAAGGAAATCGAGGATACAATTTTGTGCGTTTTGGAAACCGGCTAGCTTCACGAGTGGTGTTGTTGATGTACTACTCTTTGAGTTTGCTATGCCGATTCCTACTGGAACAACCTCAGGGGTCCAGAGCTCCAGCACACCCAAGACTTGACTGTTTCTTCAAGGAACAGAATATCTTCACACTTGGGATCTGGGGTGGGGCCTATGCCACCAATCGGTCCACCACAACTCCAAAAAGGCATTGGTTGTGGAGCAATGATGAACAGCTCTTGTCAGAGTTGGGCCTTGCAGCTGGCCACCTCACAGCTGCAGACCTGTCTTCCATGGAAGGTGACCCCCTTGTGAAACGCAGAAAGAAGGAAGATGGCTCCACAAGCTGGAGCGGAATCAAAGAGAGGCTTCACGAAAGCCAGTGTGGTCCTGAGTTTCTTGCAAGGCTATGTGGCTTTCTCCTGGGCGCACCCCAGCTTCTTTTGGATAAGGGCTTACCATGACAAGTTTGGTGTGCACCTGGCACAACTGAAGAAAGAAATGGGCAAACCAAGTTGGAAGGTGGGCATATGTGTTTTCTCAGCTGCTTGGTTTCCATAGATGGACAGTCTGTTCATGTGTCAGGCCCTGCCTCGTCCGACCTTTGAGGGCCAAGTTGACTTCACGAAGACAGATGTCGAACTTTTCGAGGACTTGCAATTCTGAACTGTGGTAGGTATAGTTGGTATATCTTCTTCTCCATTCAGATCCCTGCAGGACATAGATTGGAGTCAAACTGACACATGGGATGACGCCTGGGCCTTGTTTCAATTTCTGTGGTCAAAGCTGTTGTCAACGGAACCACTGTGTAAGGCCAATGTCGTTTCTGTGAACCGGTACTTGCGCAAGAGTTCCACCTTCTCTCCATCGTGCACATGGAAACCGCTCTTAGAAAAGGCTTTTGGACAGGTTTCGGCAGTGGCAAAGCCATGGGACGACTAGCAAAGTAGTGTGTCGACGCCACAAGAAAAATTGATGCGGATTGTCAAAAGTTTTTTTTTGTGGCTAGCATACCTTGGCAGGAACATGCAGGGCATGGAAACCTTGAAAAAAACAACCCGGGAACAACCCGGGAAAACCCCGGGAACACCCCGGGAACCTCCGGGAACACCCCGGGAACAAAAAATTGATTTCTGCAAGCTTGTCGGCTCAAGGTGTTTAGCTAGTTTTGGCTTTGAGGACTTGCAAATAGAGCAAATTTGCCTTTTCTGTGCCATGGCGGCTCCTGCTGAGTTGGGAAGCTTGTTTCGAGAAATAGTTCAAGAATGGCAAGGTGAACATGGGAAGGCACCCTCGCCAAAGGAATTTGCAGAGGTGACAGGCTTGACCGTGGGAGAAGCCAAAGACGTATTGGCTGAGATCGCGGAGGAGATGCCAGCACCTCCCAAGAAACCAAGGCGTGCAGCTTCGAAAGTGAAGAGACCTGCGGCCGCTATTGACTCTATTCGTACAGTTGGCAATGGTGGCTGGGAGTCGGACATGGAGCCAGATCTTCCTGACACTCTGCCCGATGAGGTTCAGGAGGTTCCGCCTGACAACCAGCTGGGGGAGCTTCCTGACCCAGAGGAAGGAGGCCATGAAGATGAGGTGCCTGCAGCTGATGAGATGGAGACGCAGGCTGCAGGTGAGTTGGAAACTCCCAGCAGGAAGGCTCAAGAGAATGAGACTGCCCTTGCTGCTGTTCCGACGTCGGGCCTGTTCCGTGGAGAAACCAAGAGGCTTGGCTGGTTCCATTTTGATTCTGATATACTGGCAATGCATTGGGTCTGTTTTTCTTGTCAGGTCCATTGCGACCTTGCTTGAGGGTCAAGACCTGCTGCGTGGCAAGTCGAACCTAGACCTGACTGCTGGTGATGGTGATGATGACGTGCTGCATGGGAGCTCCATGTTATTGTGGTGATCCGTGTTCGGATGTCTTGTCCATGTCATGGTAGTTCATTCCATGTTTGATTTCATGTCACGATGGTTTTGTTCATGCCATGTGGCTTTATGACATGTCATGGTGGTTTTGTTCATGTCATGAGGGTTCATTTCATGCCTTGGTGGTTTTGTTCATGCCATGTGGCTTTATGACATGTCATGGTGGTTTTGTTCATGCCATGTGGGTTTCTCGCATGTCATGGTGGTTTTATTCATGTCATGAGGGTTCATTTCATGTCATGGTGGTTTTGTTCATGCCACATGGGTTTATTACATGTCATGGTTTTATTGATCACGTCATGATGACTTATTATATGTCATGGTGTTTATTTTCATGTCATGGTCATTTGTTACATGTCATGGCGGTTTTGTTCATGCCATGGTGGTTTATTACATGTCATGGTGGTTTTGTTCATGCCATGTGGGTCTATTACATGTCACGGTTGTTTTGTTCAGGGGCCAATATTCAGGTAGCAAGTACACCAACGAATCAACAAACAAACCAAAAAGCAAACAAACAACTAACTAACTGGTTAACAAACTACTAACACACTAACAAATTAAGTAATTAACAAGCAAGGGAAAAACAAACTAACCAAAACTATGGATAGCAAAACATGTGACAAGGAACATATTATATATATATATATTTATTTATTTATTTATTTATTTAACCAAAGGCATGTTCTGCACAACTGGGTGCGTTGTCTGATGGAGGAGTCATGAAGAAAAAGAGGATGCAGAAGAACACCGGAGCGATGCTCCAGGGACGTCCCAGGTTGCTGAGATCAACTCCAAGACCTGCAAGCGACAGTGGAACTTGCTGGGACGTGTCGCAAATGGACCCAGAGCTGCGCAGTTCCCACAGCTGGCTGAAATGTTTCGTGGTGACAACAACTCCAAACTGAAAGCCTTGAAGCTTTACATGGATGCGAATGAAGATTTGGGACAGTGCGAGAGCCAAATCACTGTCCAAAAGACCCACATGGAAACGTTCAACCACAAGCGTAAGTGGTTGACAATCAAGCAGATGAAGGAGGCAGGGTTCAGTGAGACTTTTGGCTGCAACTTTGTCCTTTACTGTTTTGCCAAGCTGCAATGCTTGCACATCCTCTGCTTTGACTCCTGACACTTTGCTGCTACGAGGAAAAAAATACAGGCATGTGTGGCGCGTGGTGGGATGGCTGACCCAGACGCCCCGTTGGATGATGAGAGCACCCGCTACAGGGCAAGTTTGGAAATGGAGGAAGACGAAAAATTCCAGAACAAGACTTCGCTGACCACAAAAGGTGTTGTCTCCAATGCGGATGCCTTTAGTGTCTTTCGCCAGGGTAACCCACAGGCAGCTGCCACTGTGATGAGTGCTGACCCCATGGCTTTGGTGCGGCAACAGCTGGCCTTGCAAGCCCCAGCGGCCCCAGCTGCACCCCCTGCTGCGGCACCAGCTCGCGGTGGTGCAGGCTCAGTTTTGGCCCAGGAACTGAGCAATCAACTTGGTTGAATTTTGCTTTGTGTGAATTTCAGCCGCTCGGCCTGTCAGGCAAGGCTAAGCCGAAGCCAAAAGCGAAGGCTCAAGCAATTTCACCGTTGTCTGAAGTCGCGCTGGCGGGCAAGACAGTCCAAGACAAGACGGTACTCGTACGTCCTGAGCTTACTATTGTGGATTGGAAAAAGGTGATGCCATCAGCTGGACTCTGTGCATGATCATTCTTTCAAGCAACGAAGTCAAAAAAGAGCTCAATGCCCTGCAAAGCCTCAAGCTTGACTGCGGAGATCACAGCAGTCTGCATGAGGGAAAAGATGCCATGACAAAGCACATCGCAAGCCTCACTGCCCACTTCAGCAGGCTAGCTTTTTTATTGATGGCATTTTGATACAGGACTGAGGTTTCCCAAACGTTGCAGGATCCAGCAGGTCACTGAGGAAGCAGACTTTGCGCTCACATTGAAGAAGATCCAAGCTGATGCTGGTACCTGAGGTTCAAATTTAAAGACCAAAGGAGCTGCTTATATGAGCATTGTTTGGGGGCTCGAATTTGGCACATGGTGTAAGGTGGCTGAGAGTCGCTTTGAACGAGCCAAAGTTGGAGCCATGCTCAAAGAGCTGCGCAAGTTTGCTTCCCAGTTGCATCTTTTGCCTCCTTTTGGCTATCCACGTCTAGATATCCTAGGGGATATGCTTGAGTTCGACACGGTGTCTGGCCCGGTGAATCCAGTATGTCATTTAAAACATTCAGCAGTGCAGTATGAACATTCTTTGCCCTCCATGTCCTCTGTTTGTGTCCATATGCATAAATATCTATATATAATATATTTATAGTCTCATATTTTCAATTTACACACATGCACGCGCTCATGCATGCATGCATACAAACATACATACGGGCATACAAATTTGAGTAAGTATGTATATATATATATATATAGAGAGAGATACAAATGTATAGCATATATATATATGTATACAAAGACATGTATATACGGACATGTACATGTACTTGTAAAAACATGTATATGTGTGTCTATGTGTATCTGTTCCTCTCTCCCTCTGTGCTTTCGTCTCTCTTTGCCAGGACGGGCAACCTTGGCTGGCCGCGCTCATGATCGGGCGTTTGGCTGGAATTTTGTGAAACCATTTGAGGGTTGAAGACCAATACTTGGGCCTGCTTCTGGCCGGAAACCAGGGAAAACCTTGGCATGAATGTGCGCAAAAAGATCTTGTCGAAATTTGCAGCTGTATAGAGGGGGCTTGTTTTTCTTGGAGGAGTTGGCCCAAGCTGGCATTTGATTTGAGGTACAGGCATCTCTGCTCTGCGGAGAAAGTTAGACGAAAGGCTGGGAAAGCCTGACCAAACTTTATGCGAAAGCTGTTGCTTCCTGACGTCAAGAGGCTCGCACAACAACTTGGAGATGGACAAGCTTCCTTGAAACAAGCTTCACAGCTTGGCCTCCTCTATGGTTCTGATGCATTCAAGCTTCTGGCTTGCAAGCAGATCCAGCACATCTGTCAGCATGCATGCCTTCCTTTTGAAGCAGATACCTTCTCAGGCCAGGCACCGATAAGGATGACAGAATGTACCAATCGCTGGTGAAAGCAGATTTGGCTGTCAAGGCCTGGGGCTGACACGTATGAGTGTATTTGTATATGCCACACACACATACAGATCTACATTGCTCAGTTGACCCGTTACATATATATATATATAATATGCATGTATGCATGTAAATATGTAACAAATGAATGTATGTATGCAAATCTGGATCAATATGTAAGATATTATATGGTCCATCATCCACGCTTTGTTTCAAACACCTCTCTGCAATTCCAGCGGACCGGCCACATCTTACAGATTTTCGTGGCAGGATGTCATCTCACACATTGAGCTGCCCATGATGACAGATGAGGGAGTCCGGTTTTTGTCTTGGCCCATCCTTTTGCCACACCGTTTAGCAACGCAACTGCTGTTGAATGGCTACAGAGAGCACCTTGGATCTGCCGATCAGCAGTATTGGGATATCATGGCCGAAAAATTTGGTGTCGAAAAGCCACCGGCTACAGATGCCATAGGTTTGCAACTGTGGGGGGATGAAGGCCAAATCTTTGAAAATGAGCAAATGATGGCATTCCAGTGGAGCTCTGAGCAGTCCCCTTGGTGGCAAGATGCCAAGAGATCCAGGTTCTTAATTTGTCTTGTGCCTGTCTCAAAGTATGTCATCCGCAATAAAGTCAATCTGACTTTACAGGCGGTAGTGAAAGAACTTGTGCGGTCCCTCAATTGGTGGCGTGAAAACCCCATTGAAGCCTTGTGCGCGCAGGTCACCAACGTGAAAGGCGATTGGAAGTACATAGGTCAACTTCTGAATTTGCGCAGAAAACCTGACTCCAACTCTGTTTGCTTTCTGTGTGAAGGAACAAAAAATTTGGATGTTCCTATCACTGATCTTAGTCCAGAAGCTGCATGGCGGCGGCTTGTTCCCACTCCACCTTGGCACCGAGAGCCTGAAATTTTGCAGCTGAAACAGTTCAACATGGCTTTAGTGGGGCTCGACATTATGCACATCTTCTACTTGGGGTGTGGTCGAGACCTTGTGGCCTCGGTGCTGGTCATTTTGCTTCGCATGGGCAAATTCGCTGGGTCGAACGCCGGGAGCCTACGTCCGGTCACTGCACTTGATCGTGTTTCCTGCATGTTCTAAATCCTTTGACCTTGCCAAGGTAAAAGAAAGACTCGAAAATGCAAGCAGGCTTATCAAGACCTGGTCTCGGCAAAACTCTAATCTGCAAATGCCAAAGCAATGGCGCTTAACTAAGACACGGTTGGGTTTGAAAGGTGGTAAATTCGTGCATTTGACAGGAAAGGCTTGGCACTGCAAAGTTGTCCTAGCGTTTCTAGTGGATTACCTGGAAACACAAGATGTCGACCCAATGCTGAAGACAGCCTGCTGGTCGGCGCAAAATTTTCTTGGAGTGCTTTCAGACAGCAGGCAAGAATCAATT
Source organism: Cladocopium goreaui (assembly GCA_947184155.2). Taxonomy (NCBI): domain Eukaryota; class Dinophyceae; order Suessiales; family Symbiodiniaceae; genus Cladocopium; species Cladocopium goreaui. The sequence continues at coordinate 753,005 of CAMXCT020006767.1, read as the reverse complement.
TTCTTGCAGCCGCAGGAAATTCAACAGGTCCAGACGATCGGGATGCTTTTTCTGGATTGCTATCTCCGTTTGCGATTGAAGTTTGACAACTGGTGTTTGTACAAACTTTTCAATATACGCCCAAAACTACACTTGGTATGCCACTTCATCTGTGACGCAACGCGGGTGAGAAACCCGCTGACAGCAAGCACATGGATGGATGAGGACTGGCTAAGGCGTTTGATGAAGCTGGCCCGGAAAACACACATCAAGAAGACACAGAGCTCTACATTAAAGAGGTATTTGGCAGGACCCTTCCCTGCTCTTGTCTCTTTTGGTGGAGTTGCTTGCACGAGTTATGGATTGTAGGATTGCAGTTTGTCATCCGGTCTGGGCCTCAGCAAGTACGTACCCTGGCACTTTGTGTGCACTATTAGTGCAAGTATGCCAGAAGTCATGTATCCCATGTGTTTTTCGGGGGCATGACCATGTGGTTCATGGATGTTCATGTCTACAAATCATGTTCATGTGTGGTTCATGCATGTGGTTCATGTGTGGTTCATGCATGTGGTTCATGTGTGGTTCATTCATGTGAGCATACATGTGGTTCATGTTCATGTGCACGAAGTCATATCCATGTGGCTCATGTTTGTTAAATTGAATCATGTCCATGTGGTTCATGTTTATGTTGCTTTGTTTGCATGATATTCTGAGTATTCTGTTTTCACATGTGGTTTGCTTTCGTGTTAAAAAAGGCATCCTGCTCAATCCTTCTTGTGCTTGAAATGTTGCTTTGACCGTTGCTTGTGCCAGGTATCCTCTGAGAGAATAGGTCAGCACAGACAATGTCTCGCGCGAGCTAGAGGAAAAATGTTGATTGAATTCCATGAGAAGGGGTCTTTGGTGTGCAATTTGGCATTTTTTGGGCCAACAGTGCTAAATGTTTTCACGGTGGTTTAAACTAGGGCTTCCGGCCCAGGGGGTTTTAAGTAAGAAATGGGGCTATCGGAGGGTTTTAGGTAAGAAATGCCCCTCTGGGGATAATGTGGAAAATAATGTTCTAAACGAGGAGACTGAATGGGCTAGCACATCTATGTCAATAGTGGTTTTATGAGTGCATTCCCTCATCGTTGATTGACCTCTCATAATGAAGAAATAAATAAATATAATATGCATACCCGCGACCTCCATAACCTATGTTTTTTGGAATTGCCGAAGTTAAAACATGAACATAACCCATTTTCCAGACTTTGCATACGGGAAATGACGGATCAATTGTGCGGGAAGTTGTGGTGTAAACTACGGCCAGCTACGGGCTAAAAAACTGAAACCCCGACTTCTCTAAAACATTTTTTTCCCGAAAATCATCTAAAAACCACGTCTGTTGATTCCACCGAAACAACATGTTGAGAATGGCCTACACACATATAAGTGCAGAAAATAAGTAAATATATGTGTATATGGGCATAACATGGGAAACAACTCTGGCATAGTAACAGAATATTAATCGAATAACATTTGGATAATAATGGAATAACAACGGGATAATAGTGGACACATCAAGGGCTAACAATAGGATAGTCATGAAAAACTCATGACTCATGGGATTATAGTGGAAAAACATCAAGTGCATCCAATAGATCATGCAGAGAAGTCGTCACTCGTCAAAACGAAAAGGGTTCCACGACTGAGGTTCACTGAGCCCAGATAGGCGACGCCGAATTGTAGAACCAGCAAAAGGTTTTGTTGGTTGGGACCAAGAATGGGCAGCCTGACCATCCATTTCAAAATTTTCGATCCAAGGGCCTGTTGTCTTAATTCGATGTCCATGGTACCTCAACCGGAACATTGGTCTTTATTTCTCTGCCATGCCCCAGTTGGATCGGCCACAATCCCGAATTCGAAAACCTCACTTCGCAGGGTCAGAAATAACCCAAAGCCATATACGGTACGCCATCTCTTCGGTGTCAAGGCCTTCAAAATCAACCCGATCGAAGAGGATCAAACGCTCGCAAACGAAGACGTGGAACTGGTACGAGGTCCAAACACAGCGTTGGCCATCAGGAACAGCAGCGTCACCCAAAGAGACCCAACATGTAAACTGCGAAAATTGCAATAATGGAAAACTCATGGGATAGTAAAATTATAAAACTGAACAATTCATGAGATAATAATGGAATAATCATGGACACAAATTGGATAATCATGGAGTAATGAGTGGATGATAGTCGAAAAAATGTGGGGTAATAATCGAAAAGCACAAGGATAATAATAATAATAAACATGATAAGAATGAAACAAACAATTAAATATTCATGGAATCATATTGGGACAGTAATGGAATAAAAATGGAATGACAATGGAAAAAACACGGGAAAATAATACACTGATATTGGAATCTTAATGGGCACATAGTGGGAAAACACCCCGTAGCAGTACTACCGCACAAGGCGGTGGCGGAAGTTTCAAAAATAGGAAGCCTATAGGAGAGCTTGGTTGTTGTGAATCAGGGATGGCAGAGCGAAGCCACTGATGGACTGAAAGGTGCTTGATCTCTCTCTCTCTCTCTCTCTTTCTCTCTTTCTCTCTTTCTCTCTCTGTTTTTCTACCTTTCCCTGATTATCTACCTACCTACCTACTGATCTTTCTGCCTATCTATCTATCTATCTATCTATCTATCTATCTACCTATTTTGGTCTGTCTGTCTGTCTATCTATCTATCTACCAATCTATCTAGCTGTCTAGTTTTCTAGCTATTTGTCTATCTATCTATCTATCTACCTACCTATCTATTTATCTATCCATCTATTTATCTTTCTTTTTACCTATCTATCTATCAATCAATCTATCAATCTATCTATCTATCTAGCTGTCTAGTTTTCTAGCTATTTGTCTATCTATCTCTTTCTCTCTGTCTGTCTATCTATCTATCTATCTATCTGTCTATGTAACTATCTATGTAACTATCTATCTATCTATCTATCTATCTCTGTCTGTCTGTCTATCTATCTGTCTATCTGCCAGATTGAAAACGAAGCTCTTCTGCGAGACTTCCTCATTTTTCGAACTTAACAACATCAAAAACAAAAAATCCTGCGACACTTCTTTATTTGTTCAACCTAACAACGGCCAAAACCGCAGCAATTCTGCGAGACATCCTCAATGTTTGAACTTAACAACGTCAAAAACAAAGCAATTCTGCGAGACTTCCTTCAAAAATGGAAAGTTGAGTGCAGCGCTGGGAGCCTCTTACCAATGCGTTTTACGATTTTTCCACTCCACCTGTGTAAAGTACTGCGCCTGCCGCGAAAAAATGATGCCAGGTCATACGAAGTGCTGCACCTGTCACGCAAAATCATCTCAGCAAACCTGAAGATCTGATACTCCAAAATGCAACCCCTCTCAGGAAATGAGCGCCCTGACCTCCGAACATCTCTGATGAACATGTCGTTTGTATTGCACCTGCCACGCGAAATGCATCTTTGAAGATCCTCTCAATAGCCCCACACCTGCCATCGTTTCTGGAAATGCTGCAAGAACCTAACGTTTTGCTCACTTTTGACAAGGTGCACAATCCTTTGCGCCTGCCACGCAAAACGACATCTGAACCTCCAAAAGTGACGCGAACATGTGGTGTTTTGTACATTTTCACTTCGAAATGTGCTTTGCGCCAGAACGGCGTGCACTTTTTCGACTTCTCAACTTCCAAAAGTGGTCCGACAATGGTGTGTTTTGTACATTCTGACTTCGAAATGTTCTTCGCGCCACAACGGCGTGCACATTTTCGACTTCTCAACTTCCAAAAGTGGTCCGACAATGGTGTGCTTTGTACATTTTGACTTCGAAATGTGCTTCGCGCCACAACGCCGTGCACATGTTCGACTTCTCAACTTCCAAAAGTGGTCCGACAATGGTGTGCTTTGTACATTTTGACTTCGAAATGTGCTTTGCGCCACAACGGCGTGCACTTTTTCGACATCTCAACTTCCAAAAGTGGTGCGACACTGAGGTGTTTTGTACATTTTGACTTCGAAATGTGCTTCACGCCGCGCCACAACGGCGTACAATTTTTCATCTCTCATCTGGCCAGCTGGCTCCGCACCCGCCGCTTTAGCGAGCCTATTTGTCGACCCTCCGGAGCCTCAAATCATTGGAAAAACACAGTATTTCGCAACTTTCCTATCTTTTTGCGCATATGCATCTTCTTTCTTCTGACTCTTTCTCTTCTCTGATCTTCTCTCTTCTAATCTTTCTCTTCTCTCTGCCTCTGCCCTACTCTGCTTTTCATCTGTCCATATTGTCGGAAGTTTGACTTCTAAACTTCCTTCGATGATTCAATTTTCCCACAGTAAATCCCCAACATATTTTAATATGTATTTAAAAATTGTACAGATGGTTTCTTCTATAAATTAAATTTTGCATACGTATCTGTACATACACACACATATATATATATAAATTTATTTACATACACACATAGTCCAAATATCCTGTATACCACATGTTTTCCTAGTTACCGTAAATCACTCTATATGTTTGTATAAGTATTTTTGATGTTTATCTATATATATATATATATATATTCTGTTGTATATATAATTATATATATATATTAAAAAACAAATATTCCACCTATTCCACAATCCCATATATCCCATATATCCCATATATATATAATACAACCGACAATTATAGATGATGCTGCCATGGAAACCTCCATTTAATATCCCATAGATGCCACCCTATAGTTCCAAACACTTTCATCCAAATATATTTCCTTATAACTCATCCAGATGTATCAGATATATTCCATACATCTGGTTGGTCCATGCTAATCCAGATTCATGGCTATCCGAGTGCATCATCAGAAATATCCATTTGTTTGTTGGTGGTATCAATTTATATCCTATGGGAAGCAATCGGACCCAAAAGACTGATAATTTTGCAAATTGTCTTGGGTTCACAACATTGTCCCATACAGTGTATCGCTGTCCCATTGTATTGCAGTATTATCCCACTATATCTAATTAAAACGCATTATATCACCATTTTCTCCGGTCAAATCCCTATTTTGCAGCTCGAAATACCCATTTTGTCCCTACATCCCAAGTTTTTCTAGTGGAATCTCCCATATATGTCTATAAACACACACACACATATATATATATATATAAATATGTCTGTGTCTAAAAATGAACAATCAAAAAAAACATATATATGTATATATAAATATTAATATCATATATAGTATGTATGAAGATCGAATCTCATATATCCCATATATCCCAATATCGCCGCTTGCGGCTCAGTTCACCCAAGCGTGTTTGCTGCGCGTCTGTGGCGGCAACGTGCCGCTTTGCCAGAGCTGTGCACCCAGCGAGTACAGGACCTGCGGCCACTGGGCTGATTTATCATCTGTTAATTCTTGGTATAATAATCTGGTAAATTATGAGTAGGAAATTCCATAGGATAACATATCGTACTATAACTTTATACACAGTAAAACAGTATGTATGTATGTATGTATGTATGTATGTATGTATGTATGTATGTATGTATGTATGTATGTATGTATGTATGTATGTATGTATGTATGTATGTATGTATGTATGTATGTGTATATATATAGTATACCTACAATGCGGGGCCCCCTGGTTGTAAGTTGAATACTAGAGTTATATCTACCATATCCCATATATGAGCATATGAGCATATGAGTTAATCCCGCTCACCTGGGCGTTAAACCCAGATGTGTGAGAGGTGTAAATGGGCCACACGTCACCCGTGGGCAGAGCCGAGCGGGTCGTTGTGACGCACACAAAGAAAGTATGCCAAGTAACAGCGCCTGTGAGGCAACACCACTACTAAGAAACAACCTTAGGGTTACCACAGTAGCCCAAATAATACGTGCACACCAGTTTGGACACAATTTTACAACGGCGCGGCTTCAGATAAGATCCTCAGAAAAATCCGGCCAACGAACTTGGCCCTGGCCGCATCAACTTCAGCGGACACAGAAGAATGAAATAGTGACGCCACAAAGCACTGTATGGGAAACTGCCTAGAAACATATGGCATCAAGTCTGAATCAAGGAAATCAGCCAAAGTGCCAACGCAACTGTAAAGTGAATGCAACACAGCGATGTGCTGCTGATGACAACGGGGGCACTGTAGCAGAGTCGCAACATTCTCACTACCCCCAACCAATGTTGCCGGCCACTTGCCAGTGAGCCGTGTGAAAGCCCACACTTTAACTAGCTTCCAATCCTCAACGTTCAAAAGTGGAAGTAACCAATCCCACCCCTCAGAGAAACGCTGAGGGACCAAATCATGATAGGTAACCCCAAGTCCAAGCAAGAACTTGCTAGATGCTCGATGAAATTCAGCATCATCCCTGGAGCATAATGCAGGAAAAACCACCTGTGTCTTGTATTTTGTTACAAGAACCTTGCGCCGCTTGGCATCACCACGTGCACGAGTGAGATCATCACCTTGCGCCACATGCACAGCCGCCTTACACGTCTACACTCACAGTGGTTGCAGCCATGACCGGCCAGGTCGAAGTGTGAAGATGAGCGTCGGTGGCGGTGGCTGCTCCTTCAGTTTCTCGAAGGCCTCCTTTTCAAACTGTTCCTCGCGGTTGCCAGCGCCTTTGTCCTTGGTTTGTTTTTTTTTGTGCCAGCGCCTTTTGAACATGGTCCTTCCCGCTGCCGAAGTTCTTCACTCCAGAGGGCATTATCCAACGTGGTCTCTCCATCTAGGGATAATGATATCATTTCATTATGTCTACTTTCCGTTCCATTATCAATAATTAGAGTATCAGGAAAATGCAATATCCATGCGAAGATAATGGGAAATAAGAACAATTATTGTTCCACTACAATTGTTCTAAATTCCAACATCTCACCAGGATCATAATTTGTCTGATTTATCTGTTTATATGTGTGATGTTTATTGCAAATCGTTTTGGTAATAATGGAAAAACATAAATAATGGATTTAGCATATGGATAAAATGTTGGTTGAAAGGGGCGTAATCATCATCCATTTGCGACAATAACTATTCGTTTAGTAGGAATCATGACGGATTTCTTCGAGTGATCCCAACCCTGCTATACCCTGACATAGTTTGTGACATACCATCTGGAAGTATATATGGTGTATATATATATATATTATGATTTATGTATGCCAATAAAAAAATATATATATACATAAATAAATACTTTGACATTCTATCTATCACTCTGTCTGGCATATATTCTGCCATTCTATCTGATATTCTTTCTGGTATATCTTCGGAGATTCTTTGTGGTTGACGTCCGGCGGGGTTAACACTCTGATTCGGCGCTCGCGGCGGAGGTCTGGCGGGAAACACTGCTTGCATTTGAGGTCCGGCAGGGAAAACTCTGATCCTGTGCTTGCTGTTTGGGCCCCGCGGGGAACACTGCGATCTAGCACCTGCAGTTGAGGTCCGGCGGGGAACACTCTGATCCTGAGCTTCCTGTTCGGGTCCGGCGGGGAACACTGCGATCTAGCGCTTGCAGTTGAGGTCCGGCGGGGATCACTCTGATCCTGAGCTTGCTGTTCGGGTCTGGCGGGGAACACGATCTAGCACCTGCAGTTGAGGTCCGGCGGGGAACACTCTGATCCTGAGCTTCCTCTTCGGGTCCGGCGGGGAACACTGCGATCTAGCGCTTGCAGTTGAGGTCCGGCGGGGATCACTCTGATCCTGAGCTTGCTGTTCGGGCCCGGCGGGGAACACTGCGATCTAGCACCTGCAGTTGAGGTCCGGCGGGGAACACTCTGATCCTGAGCTTCCTGTTCGGGTCCGGCGGGGAACACTGCGATCTAGCGCTTGCAGTTGAGGTCCGGCGGAGGAGAAGGAGAAGGAGAAGAAGGCGGGACAACGCTCACCTGACAGGTGGGAAAAAAGAAAACTGGTCATTGTTCCATATCATCATCCGTTATTCTTCCATATTATTTAACGATCATGGAATAGTCATGGGATAATGGAACATGTGACCTCTTGGAGGATTATCCCACTTAGAAACTAGTTAACAACCCTGGTTAGTAAGTCCCCTTAACGGCTTATCTCACATATACATGATGGGCAATTCTGGCTACTGACCATTTGCAATCTGCGGGATGATGCAACAATAATTTCATGAGTGAAATGGGGACAGAACTAACTACGCATTCAATCCTTAAAGATGAAAGTGGGGAAAGCACGGAAAAGCTAGTTTTTTGCCAAAGCACATGCCACACCAAATGTCAGAGTTGAGGTCATAATATCCATATATCCATCACATTTGCTAGACCACATGTTAGAAACATGTCAGAATAGATGCATCTTTACACCATGAAACTTGTCGGATCAAATGTCCTATGCCAGAAATTGCGCCAGGATCAAGGTCAGAGAGAGTGTGTGAGGATCAGTGCCAAAATATATGTACTAAATATATGCCCAAGGATGTGTCAAATATTGTCACAATATGTATCAATATGTTAGAAGAGATGTCAGGATACATGTCCAGAATATATCTCAGAAAACATGTCAGTCAGTCAGTTCAGAGACCAATACTATTGGGGATGTTCTATTTGGGGGTTCTCATGAATATCATAGTTTACTTACGGGGCCATAAAACAATATAAGATACAGTATAGTCCCAGTATAGATTCCCTAAATTATAGCCAGTGGAAATCAACAACAACATTTTGCAAATCCAGGGAATTCATATCCCATTAATACAAAGCTTGATGTACCCTTCGCGGTGTCATCAGCTCCGTGGCTTGCTGGAAAAGCGAAGCAAACCTCCATGGCTTCGGGAATGTCTTGGGCCTGCAATACCGCTGAGATCTCTTGCTCCAACACAGGTTTCACAACCTGGGGGCCAGGGGGGCAATGGCGTCACCGAAAAAAAATACCCACTGCGATGCAGTACATCCCAGTACCATTTTTTTACATCGCATTATCTATCAAAAAAACATATATATAAATCAAATATCAACAAACATGCCAAACACATTTGCAGGTAGTGTGAAATACTCGTTTGTATTTGTACGGACTTACGAAATGTTGCAGGCTCCACGAGATGACGACATCCAAACTACGGGCAAAATGTTGCTGTGACAATGGATCGGAATCTCCCATGGTTAGATATCCACGATATCCCACACTTCACCAGTGGCTCTTCACGACAATATCCCATGACGAGTTTGTGGTCCCCTCATCGCCCTTTTAGGGTCATTAGCTTATTATTTCCCGCCTTTCAACAAAGAGAAACATGTTGCATCACCCAAGAAAGATTTCTGCAACAGGTCAAGGTTTAGTTGGTTCAATCAATGGCTTCTATCCTAAGTAGTCCATTAAACTGCTATGGCGTTTGTGAGCTGAATAAACTACAAGGTTAACCAAAATATCCCCATGACAGTGGCTCATACCTCGTTGTATTACCAAAATATACCAAAGATTACCAAAGTAGCCACATCCCCCATGAGGCCTAGTTCGATACAATCTACCACAAACACAACAATTATATGAGTTTTCTGAATCGACTTAGCTAACAAGCTGGGGCACCACCTTGTAGTTTAGTATTCACCATGTTCGATGTTTTTTTCCCAGATAGGAACTAACTAAAAACAATGGACATGCCTGGATTATTATCCCACGATTCTTCAATTTTATCCCATAGTCATGCACCAGTTTCCTGGTTTATCACATACAATGTGGGGCCCCCTAGTTGCAAGTTGGTTTGCAAACCCCATTAACTATATCCTGTAAGCCATTGGAGCTATAAACCAACTAACTTAGCGATCGTAAACAGGGGCCCCACATTTTTTCACGTATAGAAACATCCCATATCAATCCATATCACAGGCAAATATCACAGTTATAAAAAAATCCCTTGTCATCCTGCCACAGACGAAAATCCGAGAGACCGGTTTGCAGCTGTGTGCCAAGTGATTCAGCAAACCACACGGAGAGCCATCCGGCGTGTGCACCTGAGACACCAGGAAACAGGGATGAACACAGTTTCATGTGCTTGAAACATCTTAGAAAATTGATTGAAACAAGAAAATTGATACGTTAATTTAAAAAAATGGAATTGAAACTATTGAAACCTCAACAAATTTTATAAGTCAGCCAACATTGTTATGCCTATCTGTTGACTACGAAAAACAAGGCAGTCAATTGGTTTTTCAATTGGCTTACGATGGCTGTTGCTAGGTATATCGCGCGCTATAGTTACGCGGGTAACCATTAACCAATGTAACTGGGGGCCGACATTGTTGTGTTCATTTCATGGACATAGTTAGATGGACCATTTATACTCATCACTCCAACCCTAACCCTGGATTTGCTTAATTAAGGGATCCCCCAAAAATATTCACATCTTCACTCTAGAGATTCCCCAGTTGGATGTTCAATTAAGGCCACAAGAAATCACCGACATCACCGACCAAACCCAGGTAACCCGGAGGTAACCCGGAGGCAACCCGGACCCAGGGTTCCCATATTGGTTTCTTCCAGGTTCAACAGGTCACCAAACACAGGTCTTCCAGGTCCAAAGTACTGGACAGAGAAAGCCCCAGGTTTCCGGCAGCAGCTTTCGCACCGTGGTGGTCTTCCTCGAATGCGAAGCCAACAAAAATCCGTGGGACGATTTTTAAACCATGGAAAATATTGGCCTATATATATATATATTGATTGATTGAGAGGTTAACCACCATGGGTTCTGTTCTCTACCGTGGTTCATGGAGATACACCTGGAAACATCATTGGATTCGGAAACATGACGGGGGTATGGGAGTCTAATATGGTCTAATGGTGGGATTTTACATGAGTTGATACAGCCTTTTCACTGGTTTAACCGGCAGTTTCACTGGCACACATTTGTCAGACAATGAGGCTGTGAGATTGGCGGAGAAAAGGATTTGATCACCTGATTGGATTCAACACTGAACCCTGCTGGATATGTGTCAGCCTTTCCGAATATTCTGCCCATGTCTACACAGTTTTCTTCCTCCGTATCTTATCTACTGTCTTGGTGTATATATATATAAACACAATACAAGATATATCCATATATATATAATATAAAGCATGTTGTAGATAAGATGATCTATCTCTGCCAAACACGTGCTTCTTTGTACTTGAACATACCCTGCCCATGGCCTTTAAGCCGGTTGCAGCAGAGAATCATCTCAGCAAAATATTGACCACGATGCACTGCAGCGAAATGTGAGCTGTATCGGGCCTTCGAGGGTCCGGAGGCTCCCTTAAATGTGGCTACACCTTCCACACCAAAACGACCCGGTTCCGTGCATCTTTGCCTACATGAAACCGGTGATCATCGTTGGCTCGTTGCGATTTTTTGTAAATAGTGACAAAACAATAATTATCAATAATCACTGGGAATAGTTCAACAATTATTATCACATATTATCACAAGAACAATTTCCCAGTTGTTTTTTTTTGCACTCCATATCTGAACCAGATTTGCCTGGAGATATCTGGAGCATCAGGGATCATCTCAGCGTTTTTATCGCCGATTGAACTCAGTGACCATTTCGTGGTTTCCGCACGCAGTTATGGCCCCAAAAAATGGTGATACATGGAATTCTAATTCCTATAACTAGGGTTATATCAATGGAATCGTAACTCCATTTTTCTAGGCTTGTATCAAAATTCCATTGTAACTCCTTTAACTTTGGTTATATATATATATATATCATGAAATAAACACATGTAAACATCAGCCTGTTTTCGTTGGGCCATCACGCCGTGACCGCTGAAGTTTCGGCCTGATTCAGCTTGTCGGCCACCACTGTGAAGCCGGAGACTTGGAGCAAATCCAGGCCGCTGCGGGATTTCCTGGGCAGTTCGCTACGCTACCCGGCCTGGTAAACGTTTACAAAAAACTATATGGAAAGATCCACCATTTTTCATGAGAAAATTCATGAAAGTTCTACTGTATGGTGATTTTCCATAGTGCCATAGTTATGTTAAATTACCAGATGGTAAGTTGGTTGATGTTGGTTGATATTAAGATATATTAAGTGGATATACTAATGAGTAATGTCACCCCGGGATGAGACTAAACCATGGTTTATGAAAATTAGGGGGGTACTTCTCCAATAGTCATTTCATCTAATACTTAAATGGTACCCTCCCAATTAAACAGCCTAGGGGTCTATTAATCCAGGGTTGACATGAATTATATTAATTGGATATACTAATGGATGATTGCCAACGGGTATATCATGGCTATATCCATAGTTGGTTGATACGTGAGAAAATAATATGGGAAACTCATGGTATATAAAATATAACTTGTGTGTTACTGATTAATGGGATATTACTGCTGATTAATGGAATTTTGGTTGATACGAATGGTGGCGAACTACCCACGAATCGTAAGTGGCTAAAAAATCCCAGTTAGTGGATTGACCCTACTTGTCCCGGAAAAAAATCTGGCTTTATGGCTTTGTGGTGTTTTTGTTAGCGACAAAAACGGTCCGATACAAATCAGGCATGGCTGGAAATGTTCAGAAATTCATTGCTGGAAATGTTATATTATATAACCATAATTACTGGTCGGTGGTTTTAACCATCTTGAAAAATATTAGCCGGATTGGATCATAATACAAACTATTGGGGAAAATAAAACATGTTCAACCATAATTATATTAACCATATATTGACCATTGTTGGAAATAAATGCAAAGTCATCTTGGCTTCCCACAAGGAAGCACCTGCTGTCACAGCTTGGGGTTGGCATCTGGCCAGTTGTGAACAATAACCGCTGGGTTTATGCAGTTATGGCCCGAGCTTCACCAGTTATAAGCACTAAGAAAACTCCATTTATAGAATGTATAATCCCATAGAATTAACCAGTTATAACTCTTTTCAATGGCCATAGCTGTTTCTTGAACGGCACGAGGGAAGCCGAAGCCTCGTAAGCCGTGCCGTTGGGCATCAGACTTTACCGTGGAGTCACCTTTCAGACATTCGCGCAACCCCAGGCCAAATGATACCATCTGGTAAACTAACACAACTATTGAAAATAACCATTGAAATAGTGAATTTTCCCATGAAAAATGTGAAAAATTGCGATGTTGCAGTTCGTTATGTGTATGTTTACCAGAGGGTTAAAAAAGAGTTGTCATTTCATGGCAAATTCACTGGGACACTTTTTTCGATGGTGGACACCTAGAAAATTGATATTCTAAGCCACAGTAACGAATCTAAGGCTTTGGATGGTTTCGGTCATTCTCCCCGAGAAATGAGGTAGATTTTTGACCAGTAAGGCAATTTGCCATCATGACAATTTTTATCCATGTGTTCGTCATACAGTAACTTTTGGAGTGCCATGTGTCACATTGCCCGTGGCCAGGAAGTTCTCCAGTCTCTTTTGCACGTCACAGCTCTGTGTGAAGGCCCTCCTGAAACGAGGAACAATGCGCCAGGTGTGGGGTACCAAGTCGGGGATACAATCGTGTATGAATGTCAAGCTTGTGGGGTAGACATTCAATGAAGATAATGAATTTCTACTCACACTGACAACAGTTCATACAGTATGAGTTGATGTATGTATATATATATGATTATATATGGCAAAGAAAAATAATGGATAATTGCAATAAAAAATAACAAATATAATATTCATGCAGTAATAGTTGGCATATTCATGAATTATATCCTCGATAGCTATGAGAATCCCCGAAGTAAACGGCCATGGCTTCAGAAGCTCCGTCGTTCCGGACACGCACCCCCATGATTGCCCTTGGTGTGTGTCCCATTCAAACGAGTCATTGTTACAGTTATGGCCATTTATAACTAATAAATGGCCATAAATGGGATTATACCTTCCATAAATGGGGTTATATATAAGTACTTATAAACCATAGATGTTCCCATGAAATATGCGGGGTTCCGGTTAATTTGTTCTCTTAAACCAATCCAAAACTGGCTGAAGATCAGCACTGAAAACCACCAAAAAAGCGTGAATTCAGGAAGAACATCTGCGGATTTTTTCGGATGCCGTGTCAAATCATAGGAATATTCCATCCAATATGTATATACTGATACCTCTCTATATGATATGTATATACATGCACTACATATATATATATATATAGTCTCAACCAATATACATACATACATACATATATATATATATGTATTGGTTAAACATGGTTAAACAATGATATTAGATGAAGTATGATGAAATATGAGGCACTTACAGCCTGACTTACCAACTGAAACATCAAAGTGGGGATTTAGCCCTCCGACGAACACCCGCACAGAAGCCGCGTGCCTCAAGACTTCTTTGTCATTCACCTCGGAATTGGTTTCAGAGAAAACCCGACAGGAAACAGTGGAATCTGCATCTATGTGTATATATATATATATATATATGTAGATTCCATATGTACATGAAAAAAACACATATGTGTATATAATTGTATATATATATATATATATATGTATATAAACCCGGCGGGTTGTTTATCGAACCCACGTTTTCAACGTTTGCAGTCTTCGTCATTGATTTTTTACCACAAATCACAGTGGTTTTGCATTTCCCTGAAAGTGCAAATTCCTTAAAAAGTACGCGCGTACTTTTGAGTGGAAATGTCAAAAACCTCAGCGGCGCTCTCATTTTTTCTGCGCTAAGTGGTCTTGACAATCTGTGCAAGACGAATAACAGCAGCGTAGCATCAAATATGTGAGGAAGTGCAAGACGACATACAAGAGCGTAGCATCATATATGTGAGGAAGTGCAAGACGAATAACAGCAGCGTAGCATCATATATGTGAGGAAGTGCAAATGAACGTTATCATCCCACCCCACCCCACCCCGCCCCACCCCACCCCGTTAACCCCATGATAAAAACATGCAAAACGCTGGTTCGGTTTTCAACCCGTAGGCATAAACATACATATATACAAAAGGGTCTATCCAAAAAAAATACTGGTTGATATACCATCCTCAAGAGTCTTCAGCCCTTTAGCTCTGCGTCACCGATAATGTAACCATACATGTGAGGGAAAATCTGTACATTGCCAATTACAAGATAGTACCTTCGCTGGTGCCCCGTTGCCCAAGTTGCTTTATGTAGGCGTTAGCTACAATGTGGAGCCCCCAAACGATAGCTAAGTTGGTGCCAATGACTCCAATAACTTTGGGATATAGTAGATAGAACTGTGGTATTCATGGGGGTTACAAACCAACTTACAACTAGGGAGGCCCCACATTGTAATAAGAGTGACAAACCAACTCACAACACGAGGGTACATGTCTCACAGGAGGGTTTTCATGCGCCCCAGTGCTGAAACACTTTGTATGGTACGTCATGTGGCCATGTCCAATAGACAAAATAAACGCTCCAAGTCCTTGGAAGCTTCAATTTTCCCACTTTCTTTATTGTATAAATACTCCCCACCCTTTGGTACTTCATCTAATTAATTCTGAGATATCTGCACTTCAGCCTCATCAGCTGTCCAAACTCGCCACCTTCACCTGCTTGAACTTTTGGATGGCTTCGAGCACTCCGTGGCGAGTAGCGCTGACGCTTTCCTCAACGGCTTCAAATCTTCCAGGCCGCACGATCCTCCATCATCTTCGTTTCCAGGACGAGCTTCGATAGGTCCTGAACCATGTCTGCATTATTAAATTTACCCAGATAAGTGTACATATAATGTATATATCATATATTTATATTCATAGACCACAACATACATCGAAAATCGAAATAAGTAAGTTTCATCAGTTTCTACTTTCCTATGTATTGCCTGTCAACTCGAATACAACTTCTGTTGCGTTTCATCTTCGGAAACCTGAAACATTCGCCGACTTGCCAGTCTCACCGAGTAACATACTCCACCAAGCTAAGCTTTCTGCCTGCAGCGATGTTTGTGGTTTCAATGACATAGATGTTTTGTGATTGCGAACAAAGGTGTTTTGTAGATGTTTTGCAATTCTTTGTTTGTAGAAATGTCCAGTAACGGGTAACGACATTGTCCTAAAATAGGCAAAATAGAGGCCACGTTTCATATGTATCAGAGGTTTCTTAAATCATGGGGGATCCCCAGTCGTCACCATAAGTTTCAATAGTCAGTCATGGTCATCCATGACGACTGGATGATTTGGGAGTACCCCCATGAGGGAAACAGCCATATAACTTGTCTACCAAACATGGGCCGGTTAAATGGAGAAAACAACGAAAATCAACAAATGAGAAAAGGACACCTGCATGGTCGGGTTGGTCGTTTTGTTTTCATGGTCGAGTTTGTACTTCCCATGGTCATGGATTCAAAGAATGTCTGTCCTATCTCCGACCAGTTTTTGTTATCCACTTGCGCGAAAATCCAACCATTTCCAACAAGGTGGTGCCCTTCAAGTTGTGTTTATTGGTTTATTACCATCTCAATAGCTATAATTAAATATATATATATATATTATAAAACTAAGCACAAATAAACCACAAACCCTAGTCATACGCCATCATAAACCCAATAGTCATTGAAGTTATAGGAACCAACGTTGCTACTTTGGGGCAGGAGTGTCACCTTGAACCAATCCCTACTTGGATGGGGATCAAATTCTGAAAGCATCTCAGTCTTTAGATATGAGTCTTAATTTACCCATGCACCTTGGATAGTCATGTCTAAAGCTGGATATTACTCATTAATAGTGTGCTGATAGTCATATCCAACGCTGGATATAGTCATATATTCTCGGACTAATTTACTCATTTTGTTTCCCATTTTTTGTAGTGTTCTTTCAATATTTGGACTTTTGTAAAGACCAAGCTGGGAAGGCATTTCTTGGTTTTAGAGTGACCCTCAGTTGTCCTAAAACATGGGAAACAGTCTGTGAAACAATGGTGTAATACATTTGATTTTTTTTGGGGGGGGGACAAGGTAATATCAAATATGATTAACAAATATAACTTTATATAACAATATAACATGTTGGATGGGTTTATGAACTTTGTTGGACCAAGTCCTAATAGGATGATTTCGCTCTCCGTAGAAACTTAGCCATGTCATGCCATGCCATGCCGTCGACAAAATCACCACTGTTCACAGTGCAAGTCTCTCCCCATCTGGAAAGCTCTATTCAGTACTGGTTCAAAATGAGATAGGACAGACATTCTTTGAATCCATGGATAACAAAAACTATGATTCGCCATGAATGACCATGGATAACCATAGGAAATGAATCCATGACCGATAGCAAAAACTCGTTACTGATGGCTCCAGGCCTCTGGAATTTGGATCGCAGGTCTTTTTGATGTAGGCCTTGAGACACAACCAGGTGTAATGCTATGTGGATATCTCGAGAATCGTGCTATGTGGATGTACTGAGAAAATGAAATAAGCCACAAAAAAAAACAATAGTGGGACAACAGCGCACTTACAAATGCAATGTGGCAATCCCAATTATGTATATGGCAATCCCAATTTCAAATGCAACGTATATATATATATATATATGTGTATATTGGATTAAACACGTATAGATATCTCTACATAAAGCCAATCATTCGCCCAATGATCAAAACCAATTTAGAAAACCACTTAACCAACTTGTGAATCACTTCCAAAGTGAGTGGAGATCTGGAAAGCAAGTCAGTAGATCCTAAGCCACGTAATGTCATTCCTTTGTGAATAATGATATATATATATATATATGTATACACATTCACTCTATCTATCTGACTATCTACCTACCTACCTACCTATCTATCATAAATAATAATAATAATATATATATATATACATATTCTACACATGTGTGTACTAAATATAAATGTCAGATGCCATACATGAATGGATAGATATATATATATATATATATCATGTACATATGAATACATTCACTTGCATCTACATAAAATGCTGCATTCATATTAGGGGTTCTCCGAAAATAGGGTATTTGCAAATTTGATGCCATTCTAGTGGTCGGTTGAGAACTGGATCACGTGATTTATGATAATCCTCTTTATCCCAGGGAGTCTACCCTCTGGTAATTTAACGTAGCTATTGAAAATGACCATTTATAGTGGATTTTCCCATTAAAAATGGTGATTTTCCATAGTTATGTTAGTTTACCAGAGGGTAATCAACCAACGTTTTTTTTTCCTTAAATTGCTAATTTAGTCGAAGTGTACTCCTCGCCATAGTCACATTAAGCGGTTAAGTGAAATCACCATCGTTATACAAAATGGCGCCCGATATCAAGTGTGTTTGTAACTACCATAGTTTTTTTGGGGGGAATATGTCTATAGAATTATATGCCTTACAAACCAACTATACCCAGCAATATCATGCCATAATATCATATATCATAGTGGGTTTGTAACAATTTCCAATAATAATAATATGCGTTTTCTTTACGCCAACTATACCCAGCAATGAAAACGGAAACCGCAGCTGAGAGACCCGGGTCTGCAACATGCTCACATCTAAGGCTTCCTTAGGCGAACGTATGGCGACTTGTGGTCATCTATATGGTATTTTCATGTAATTTCCATAAATGGTGAATCCCATTTTCTTGGTTTGTAATGAACAATCCTGTTCAAATGATTGATTTAGGGGTATTGCCATTTTAGGAAACCTTCATATGGTTGGATGGGTGAACACAAACCAAGTTTTGACCGCGGCAACTCATTGAAATTAGATGTATATGACTCATATGACTGTGTATAATATTTATATCATCTTACATCATCTTACCGATCTTACATCCATTTCAAACAAGAAAACAGTAGTTAATGGGTACTAACACGTGTTTTTTCCAGAGTCCTAAACTGCTACACAGGGTGTATTTGCAGGAGCGGTAAAAAATTGCCAGTGAGGTCGTGGACAAAGGATTGAAAAGGTAGCGGCCAGCCCGAAGAGGGTGCGCCGACCAAGCAGTTGGTAACGCCGTGAGGTTGATTGGACGGGCTGGGACTGACACTGTGAAGCGCCCAATGCCGCCTTGCGGGTAAATTGGGTTGGCTTCACGAAAGACTGCGGAACTCAACGCTGGCCAGTTGGTTGAGTGAGCTGGAATGCAACCTCTTTGAACTGTTCACTACCAATTCCTCCTTCTGAAGGAATCCTCAAAGATATGGCCTCGTCCGTGGTCAAAAACCTGAGCAAAGATCGTAGAGCTTTCTCTGCAGCCTGAGTGGGTTCAGCCTGAACTGTGCCCAAAAGGTCGATGAAGTGCTTCAAGTACTGTCTGGTTTGAGACATCCAAGCCACACGTCCCAGCGTTGAGCGAAACCTCGAGTAAGCTTCGCCTGTTAATGGAGGCGATCCTGGTGTCTCTTGATCCAAGATGGCCAAGATGTTGGGCGAAGGCACCTTCTTGGCATTGGCTGCCGCTGTGGGTCCCAGTGTTTCCCTGGTTTTGGTTGTTGTTTATTGTACGGTACCCGGGTTGGGATACCACCGTAACTATGGCGAACATCAAAGTTCTGGGCTTTCGTGGAAATCCCGAGTTCGAAATTCCCATGACTTACACAGTGATAATGTAATCTGAATCCACATGCACCCGCTAAAAATTTCAACATTGGGAGACCCAATTTCCGCTTTGATGGGGAACAGGATGACAAAGTGCTATGATCAAACGATCCCAGTTGCTATACTGTACTTCACCCCATGCTTGCGGACTGCATTCCTTTACTTACTTGAAGGATAGTTTGTTTACTCTGAAATCAACCAATTTGAGCACAAAACAATGAATCACAATCCCTCACTTGGGAACCATCATTTGGATTTTCATCATTGGGTAGCGAACTGACAGGCTCTGAAACCCACTGTGCTCTGCACCTTAAACACACAAAGCATAATCCTTTTCCCCCATAATATCACCAGCAAGACAATGTTTGGTGGACTGGAACGGAACTCAATTATTGGGATGGAATTACAGTGCCCGAAATACCATAAGTCAGTTATGGAAAAATAGCCTCAACCCATCGAAATTCGCATAAAAATCACGGGCATAATTGGGCCATAAAGTGTACAGTGTACTTAGATGGGCCATGGAGCTAGTTAACTACTTAGTAGCCATGGATTATTTCATTGGGATTCATTGGGATTGTTTGGGGGTAACAAATCCCCAGTTACAAGATCCATGAATCGCGTTTTTCCCCATGGCCCATCGAAGTACAAGATCCACCAAGCTTCTTTCAAGACCATTCCATACAACTGTCCTGGCAGATTTCCCGCAGTGCGTCCAGGGTCCGCGTCAGACGTTGGCCATGACTCAACCGATTGATTGGAGGTACCTACTATATATAATGCCTATAAAATATCCCCACAATGTATGGATTTTATATGGTACACTAATGTATACTACCTTCACTTTAGGGTCCTGAAATACCCATTGATACAATGTCAGTGCAAGATCATCATTGGCTATAGACATGAAATATATTAACATGTTATCTTTTCTGTTGTGTAAAACTCAAATTTTGTTTAGCAACTAAAATCGAGTCTCACAAAATGAAGGTGATAGCTAGGCTATACTACCTCAACCATTGGTAGATTGAAATCCCTGTTTAGACTTTTAAAATGCGGTGGCATTGAGGTTTGTTAGGCTGCTGCGTTCCAAACCCAGCGCCACCAGCAAATCCAACAGCGACCAGTCATCGACATGTTTGATGGTTGCAACCCCCAAAGCTTCGGGTGAAATAATCATAAATAAGGGAACATGATATTTTACCAACATTTGTTCAAGGGATTTACAATTGATTTATCTTTATATGTTTAAGTTTGTTTTTAACTACGCGAACTTGTCCGTAAGCCAACATGTCCGTAAAGTATGATCTCGTTGTTGAAGCATGTGTGCCATTCTGTGCCTACATCCAGGCATCCAGTCCTTTAACATGTTGTCACCACATATCTCAGTCCAGGTGCACAGCTGACCCTTTCGTTTCCGTGTACAGCTGACCCGGTTTTTGCATGTACTGCTGACACCCTTACCGTTTTTCTTACAACGTTTTTGATGGTTAAATCATATTAGTTCCCACTTTTTAGTGACTCTGTGATTCATTGGAGCTGATGGTTACCTAACCTGGGGGAATTTAACTTGGCAATAGAAACATATCCCAACTAATACGAACATATGTCACAATCATTGAACATCATCGAACTAAGTTCAAGTGTGGATTGGTTGATTCTTAACTTCCCGACTAAATGTTCGGCTTCTAGCGGCTCTGTATCAGCTACCCGAAAATCACCAACAAAGCAAGAAAAGTATGGTTGGGCAATGTTGGGCATTGTAGATACTCCAATCTTCAGCATTATTGTCCGTTATTAAAGTATGTGAATTATTCACGAAGGAACCCGCAAAGAGAACCAAAACACGACTATAGCAAGTACAGTAGTGGATTCTCCATTTGGGGAGATTTAAAAAAAAAACACATGTTCAGCAAATCCTAAAAACATATCATCTTCTATCGCTTTTAAAGCGCCATGGCAACCAACATCATTTGAGGGTTTCTATAGAGGGGTACCCCCCAAATGGATGGTTTATGGAAACTCCATCTATAAATGGAGGTACCCCAATAGCTGAATGGTTTATTTCATTGAAAATGGTCCATTTATAGATGGTTTACCTGGGTTTACCTATTAAAAATGGTGATTTTCCATGGCTATGTTAAATAACCAGATGGTAGATGATTTGGGGGTACCCCCATGTTAGGAAACCTCCATTTCACCCTGCGATCACTGTGATCTGTGCACCTGGATGTAACACCTCGTGACTGCTCATGGTATCCTGGTTGTCCTCCTGGATGTGACCTGGCGCACATGGAGCAGAGCTTGCCGGCTTGCCGTGAGGCGAATTTCTGGGCACATTATATGGGGTTACCCAACGAGAACCTGGAATGTTTAAAGAAACATAAGGACTTGTAGATGATGCTTGCTAGCTCAGTTGCTCTACAACTAGCTTTGTAGGTTTATAGTAGATGTAAACTACAGTATGTAAACCAATATAGGAAATTACCATGATAAACCAATAATATAGAGTTTAAACATGGAAACGCTACCTCCTGCCAAAAATACAACTTCTTTGGAAAGGTAAGTGACTCATCCCCAAATTCCAGCTACGCATCAGCTACGGTCGCTGGGAAAAGGCCATCTTTTTTGCTCCGCAACGGGAATATCCATTTCCACCTGGTTCTTTTTTTGTATTATTATACATAATATATATATATACACATACATACATACGTACAAGATTACGTATATATATATATATATATGTAGAGATATGTGTTCGTTTGTTTTTTTCACTATATTTCATTGAAATTGTATCCCGTTGCATACTAGTATTTGTCCACTTAGTTCCAATAGTTTCAACTGAATTGCGTGTTTACCTCTCACTATTTGCTTGTTTCAGATCATATTTTCTTTCATGTGTATGTGTTTTTTTTTGGACGTTTACCTCATATTCCACTGAAAGTCTGTTACTTGATGGAAGTGTCCGAAGGGATCCATGGTAAACAGTATTTCTGTGTTTCTGCACTGCAGGATTTCTTTTGATTTTGACATGTTATGACTGAATCACAGCAACATGCATGAACATGATGAGAAGAAAGTTACCCTCTGGTAAACGTTGACATAGCGAACTGGAAAATCAAGATCTTTAAGTTCGGTAAATCAACGCACTAAATGTGCAATTTTCAATGACTAACAGTTCGCTATTGAAAATGGCACATTTGGTGCGTTGATTTACCGAACGTAAAGATTGTGATGTTCCAGTTCGCTATGTCAACGTTTACCAGTGGGTACCCTCTGGTTATTTAACATAGCCATGGAAAATCACCATTTTTTATAGGTAAACCATCTATAAATGGGCCATCTATACCATGGTTATGTTAAATAAAAAGAGGGTAGCCATGATGTTTGGATTCCCATGGCATTGGATGACCAGGGGCCCATGTCTTTCCCATGTAACTTGACCATGACACATATGTTGACCCTGGCGCCTTTGCAGCTTCAAAAAGCCCGGTTGCATTGTTGTCTTAATCAATCAAACATACCATGGTCCATGGTTACCATAATCAATCTGTTAAAAATCCCTAGTTTTAGTTGTTTTGATGCCACATCATATCACAACGCCATAAAAAGCCATGGGAATCGACACATACCGTGGGGACGACCATGTTTTTTCCCAGCCTTTTCCACAGTTGCCCATGGATTTTGGGTGAGTTCTGAACATCATTTCATTGGCAACGGTTTACCTACCCTCTGGTAAACTAACATATAACACTATGGAAATCCGCATTTTATTGTTGAGTAAATCAACTATTTCGACTGGGCCATGTTCAATAGCTATGATAGTTTACCAGAGGGTACATATTTTCCCCAAGCTTTTCGCTCGCTGGTCCATCACCTTGAACTAAACCCATGAGCTTCTGAAACCTGCGCAGCCGCGGGGCCCGGATAGTGATGACATGGGGATGCCGTAAGAAATTAGACGATAGTATCACTCTACTGTATAAACAAATATAATATATAATCATATAATATTACTTTCTGATGCTTAAGATACTAGAATTGAGTTAAGTGTGGTTTAAATGGTGATAATTTGATAATTGATAATATATTTATATACATAGGCTGAACAATTATAATTACGATAAGAACATAGTGATGAACACTAATATCAACAATCCCTTCCCCTGTCAATGAAACCATTGGGGATTAATATGCACGGGGGATGGGATTTGGGTTTAGAAATAAGTATGTCAAATGATAGATGTATCAATAATTTGTCTATTTCATGAGGTGCGTTATGTCGTTTGGTAAATGTCTGCAGAGTCAATGGTGTCATGAGGATATGATATGGATTTAAAGTAATCTAAACCAACAAACATATTGGCATATTGACCAGTACTCGTTCACTAGTTGCTGCTTTTCGCCACCCCCAGCGAAAACAGGTGAACGATGATGAACGTCATTAGGGATTTGTTATCATCTCATTCAAGTGGATTGGACATAAACAGCAAACAACATTTGAAACCAAACACCAGGATGGTTTACCTTGCCAGTACCAAGGTTCAAAATTGTCAGGTTCTGATTTCCCTTGGCTGTTCTCACCTTGAGTCTGACATTTCAAACGTTGGGCTGTGGTTTAGACATGTGAACATAAACAACCATTCACCAACCAATGGTTCAACATGACAAGAAAGCAGACTTGCCAACCAATTGCCAACCAACGTCTTTGCGAATCTGAACAAACGCGATTTTTCCCATTGTCAGCCTGGCCTTTAGAGATTGAGCCTCATTGAGGCTCAATCTCTAAAGGCCAGGCTGACAGAATGATCGACTAAACTATGCAACAGAGGTTGCAATGGCAGGCAGGGCACAAGATTTGCCAAGATCTGTACAACGGAAGTTCAATCATCTGGGCTCATTGAGTGTTGATCATTTTAAGAAACCAATCACCACTCAAATTCACAACTCTCAGAGTTGCTGGGAGCCCAAAAAATAACTTCGGATGTGACCTAATGTCACCATCCTTCACCGCTTTTGGTGCTGTGGTAATGTCAGCTGTGGCCGAGCTTCAACTTCTTGGCTTATTCCTTGTTGAGGCGGTCGGTGCACGTTTCATCGCTCCTTCTTGGCCTTCTTGGCGAGGTGCGGAGACTACATCTGTCCGTTGAAGTAGAGTTGAAGGACTCAGACGGCTTGCCCACAGGAGTTGCAACTCCTGTGGGCAAGCCGTCTGAGTCCTTCAACTCTACTTCAACGGATACATCACGGTTCCATTGGTCGGGCCGCGTCACTTCTTGCCATGTTAGCACTTTTTGTGTCCACCCTCGCTGCGGGGTTTTTCCCACTTCGTTGAGGACGTTTGTGGAGCATGCCATGGCACAAATGGAACGACACGGCGATTCTTGACGCGTGACGCTTTGGTGTACATGTTTCTGATAGCGGCTACTATAACGTGTCTTTGCATGATTTTGCAAGTGAGCCATGCGGATGCTGATCCCAATTTCCTACACTTTCGCGATCTGGGACCCCAATTCCTACATTTGATTTGACCTTGTGGTGGCCCTTTACTTTCAAAATGGAGAATGGAAATTGTAGAATTGGTGGCTGTTTGTGTTCTCTGTGTCGAACATGTGCATTGAATTTGTTGAAAAATGACATGAAAATTGATCTTTGTTGCTGGCGCGCGGCACTTCGAGATGTGGGCCATGTCTTTCCATGTCAGAACTCAGAAATGTTGCGTCAGAGATGGCGTCACAGGATGGCAATCTTCATTATTGAAGCAACTTGTCGGCGAGAAGCCTCTGGCAGAGCTGCATGAGTTGGAAATGGAGAGGTTTACGCTGCTGCTTTGCAGATGCTAATGCTAAATGTTCATCCTTGGCCCATCCTCCCAACTCGTAACGTCAGTGGAAAATGAGGCGCCTGGCTGATGCGTATCGCTTATGGTCATCCATCAATGGACAAGGAAACAACGAAATCCATCGATTGGAGGTGGACAGTAGTTTTTTATCTGTTTGTAATGAGACCCTATCTGAATGATGATGACCCTGGAAAGTAGTTTTTACATCTGTTTGTAATCAACAGATCATGGACCCGATCTGAATGAACATGATGAACATGATGAACATTCTGATTTGAACGAGATCAACAAACATCCTGACATTAAATACCCTCTGGTAATTTAACAGTTCGCTATTGAAAATGGCCATTATTTACATGGGTAAATCCACTATTTCGACTGGGCCATTTTCAATAGCAAACCGTTAAATTACCAGAGGGTACCCGGTAAGTCACCTGGGTCCCGAGACTTCACTGCGATCAAGGAACATGATGGAGAGTGACAGCAATTTCTGCCAGGGATCCTCCGTGTGGACCATGAAGAAGTTTTCCTGGTGGAAACATGTGGAAACCGCACAAAATGAAGTGAAACTGGCGTGCTGGAAATGTTCAGAAGTTCTTAGTAAGGTGGTTATAAGTTGGACATAGTCTAACTTAGTTGGACCATATCCCCTCATTATCCATCCATGATCATCCCTACATGATATTCCCATTGTGGTCCCCTATTATCCCCTAATAGTTCCTATTGTTGACCATAAACTAGATATACAGTATCTGGTCTATTGTAGACCCCTTGTTATTGGAATTATAAACCAAATCAGGTAACTGTAAGGCACCACATTGCATGGTGTAAAAACCTTCAAACATTGCGAAAACTTGGGGCAACAAACAAACAAAGGGGCTAGAACCAAATAAGACAAGGATATAGAAACTACACTAATATAATCTAGTATGGATATACTTCCTGAAAGATACTGTGTCCATCTTCAGCCAAGCCAAACAAGTTGCAATAACTTGAGGTGCCCCTCCTTTTTTGCACGCCAATATGGTAATGCCATATTTACAAACGTTTATATATTTTGAAAAAGATCCTGGTCATTTCGGTACATCTATCTATCTATCTATCTAATCTAATCTATCTAATCTAATCTAATCTAATTTATCTATAGATATATAAATACATATATATATACACATTATACACATACATCAAACTCGAAATTGCAGTTCAAAAAAAACAGGAGATGTATAATATGTATAACCATAATTGCTTATGGGATATATCTCAACTAATCGCCAAGTTGCAGCCATGTATTTGCCCACCCTTGGTACGGATAGAGGCTGGGGCATGGGCACCATAAATGGGGTTTCCACAAATCGGATCACCCCAAAATGGTTTATAATGGAAAGTCCTATTAAAATGCATGATTTCGGGGTACTACTCGTACCCAGATTTTAGGAAACCTCCAAATAGCCGTGGATTTGCAAAAAAACATTACCCTCCAGTAAATTAACATAGACCCTGGCAGATAGGGTATGGAAGATTAGTTTCCATTAAAACTAGGCTATTTTCAGGGTTATGTTAATTTACCAGAGGGTAAACATTGCTGTCTTCTTATTGGCGAAACTTATGATTCACAAGTGGATGTTGCGCATTTTCCCGATAATTTTCAGAGGGTCTTGTGTCAACTGTAAACGTTGATACCCTGTGGGATGTTCCGAAAGTGGGCTCCACCTGGATGTCACATGATGGAAGAACACATATGCATGTGGACATGTGTATATATATACAGTATATATATATACATATATATATATATATGTATACATTTGTAGTCATATGTCTATAACGTGTACCATTGTGTAAAAAGAAACTATCTACTAAATATACTATAGTAAAAACATATATATATACATAATATAATCATCAACATATATATATATATATAATACATATCATGTCAAATCATTTCACAACATATCACATAATATCACATCACATCATATCATATACATATCACATCATATCATATCACATCATATCATATCACATCATATCACATCATATCACATCATATCACATCATATCACATCATATCATATCATATCATATCATACATATATATATATATTGACATCCTGTTCCATATGCCATTTGTTAAAGCATTTTCCATGTAAAAAAAAACGGCTTCCTGATCGAAGTCTCGCGGCCAGGGCACTCTTCATCCTTGCATGTGGCTTTGAGGCTGTTGCCCAACACGACCTGGACAGCACCGGGGCCCCAGGGGCCCCAGGGGCCATTGCTACCTACAAGGTGGTGGTTCCCCAGTGATGTGAACGTTAGTTCATAAATCATTATAATCCCCATGAGTACTAGTTCATTATATCTACCATAAACCATAGAATACAGCCACTGAAATAAGGCAACTTTTTACTTACCATGTTTATTTTTTTGGGCTATTGAACATGGCCATCGAAATAGTTGATTTACCTATTCTTTTAATAGTGATTTTCCATAGTTATGTGAAATTACAAAAGGGTATCAAATATCCCATCTGGGAAAATTACAATAATTCACTAACCTGAAAAGTTCGGCTACCCTGGGGATGTTTCCCCTTACTAACCACGATTATAGTGAGGGAGAACAGTAGTGATGTGTTATAATTTACCCAGATTGAGGGACTGACCATCAATTTGAAAGGATTTGTTTATAGGGTTTTCATGGATTTAAAACTGTAACCGTCAGCTTAAACATGTTTTAAGAGAATTTGACCGTCATTTCCAGGGGTTTTAAGTATGAACCATCAAACATGTGGTACCGCCAGGCTGGGGTCATGAAACCTCATGAAAACCCATCAAACCCCATATATATATACATATATATATATACATATATATATATATCTATATAGATATACTGATTGTTACAGGATGGGGCCCCCAGTCGAGCTCGCGTTCAGTTGCCTTATTTCAGTGGCTGAAATCTATTATGGTACAGTAGATATAACGAACTAGTTCATGGGGGTTGTTTCATGGTTTATAAACCAACGTTCACATCACTGGGGGGCCCCCATCCTGTAATGGCATCACCATTGGGCAGGCACAAGATTATATCATGTTAACTGATCACTGATGAATATTATGTTAAACGACAAATAATGAAAGTCAACGGTAAAACTGACTGGTGATACAACAATCGATCTATATATATATATATGTAACATACATTAACATAACATACTAATTATACTTGGACGGTGATGAACCATGATTGATTAGCTAGGTGGTGATCGTAAGTGGCTTCAAAAAAAAACAATTGCGGATGAAGGCTTGCTTCGGCCGAGGCAGACGCACGCGGCTTTCCGTTTTAACTGGGCGACGAATTGTGTTTTCTTATTTTGACACCCGGAAAGGATAGAAATTTTGACTCTATATGCACAGACAGTTAAAAATTATTCTTATATTTGCTCAGGAGTTGCCAAAAAATAATCCACATTGAGCAAACATTTAAGCATAATGCAAGCAAAATCCTTGTTAAAATATGTTAACATATGTAGCACTGTATCACATATTCGTTTTTTCCTATGAAACAACACCACTTTTGTTGGCCAACGAAATGGGGATCAACATCCAGGTAACGACATGTGCTGACACTGTGACTGTCATTGTCAGTATTGGAGCGGATCCATTTTGGGGTGCTGAAAACTCATCTGGCTGGTGGTTGACCTACCCCTCTGAAAAATGATGAAGTTGGTCAGATTGGATCATCATCCCAACTATTGGGGAAAATAAAACATGTTCCAAACCACCAACCAGTCATGCTGAATGTTAAACGTGCACTTTGGCTCACCCTCAGGCTGTTTAATTTGGCGGATAGTATAGACATTGTCACTTGTTGTGTCCAATCTATAACTGGGGTGCAATATGCTTTTTGCCCACCAACAGTCTTGGCATGCACAGCCAAATAATATGTGTTTGTCTGAACATAGGGTACCCCAAATCTGCTGCTGTAAAAACATTTACCCGTTCAGAACAATAAACTGGGGCCTGAAGCATACTCACGTAAATACGTATATAAATGTATATCATACATCGTTCATTTGTAAACACAAGTATATTATTGATTAAATGTAATTATATTACATGATATTATGAAATTGTATATATATATATTAATATACACATAGAATCATATAGACATATACATAAGTTTAAATCCTATCTGGTTGGTGGTTTACCTACCCCTCTAAATATATATATATATAAGTCAGTTGGGATGATTATTCCCAATATATGGAAAGTTATAAAATTCATGTTCCAAACCACCAACCAGATATTTATAGATCCCTGATATTCCTCCCATGTTCCGCGGTCAACTTCCAAGTCCGAGAGTCTCGGAAGATTTGGCCCAGATATCTCTGGGCGTCCAGTTGGTTCGAGATGCTGTGTTTCTTATTCCTGGGCGTCAAACAAAAAATGGCTGTGGATGGCTGTGGGCTACCATGTGGTACCTGGTTAACTCTGAAACTGCTAGATTTATACCGCCATATCATGCCGTATCTCCTAGTTATGGCCATTTTTAGGTTGGGATGATGATTAGTTCATGGAGTGCAACATGGTTTTCTTGCAGATATTCAGGCCCATCTGACGCCAAGCGCAGTAGGCACGCTGTGCAATTTCTGTTGAGTTTGGCTCAAGTCGTAGTTGACGTACACGAATCAGAGTTGATGATCTCAATTGGTGAACAACCAGGGGCAAACAAACTCCTTAATAAGTTGTGAGAAGCATGGAACGCTACAACCAAGATGCATGGTTTACTGTACTTCACAATCCATTTGCCTGAGAAAAACCTCCTGAAGTTGGGATCATTCAGGATTTAACCAGCAAAAATGCTGACTTTTTAGGGGACACGGGGAAAACCAAACAGGAATGGTACGGTAGCATTCTGAAAAATACCCCTAAATCCCAGGGATTCATTGCTGCATATGAAACACTACAACGTGGTGCCCCAAGTGGTTGAGCTTGTAGACCCATGCAGCTATAGTTATATCAAGTTATACCTACCTGACTACGTACTTGTACACCAACAGCAACCTATCGTTTCAGGGTACAATAAACCACCAAGCTGAAATGTTCATGGGATTGATCCACCAACATTCAGCCAGGTGTATGGTTATCTTTAAATCACCCTGGAGATTCATATTTTGCTCGATTGCTATTTAGAATCTTATACCATCCCACAAAATTCTCATATTAGTGTATATAATGTAGGTAAAACACATACAGTAATAATAAACGAAATCACCATAAATAGTTGGTGGTATGGTTACCTTTCCCAGATGGATGGCTTGTGACATTGTGTTACCCACATTATCCTCTATTATCCCATTCACTATACAATTATATTCAGAGAGTATGATTTATATCTATACTCCCATTGTGATTAATCTGGGTAAATGATATTAATTCACTAACCTGAATAGTGCGGCCATTTGGGGATGATTTCCCTTACTAACCATGATTCCAGTGAGGGAGAACAGTGAGGTCGTTATAATTTACCCAGCTTAATGTATCCTCTATGAGTTAATCACCCAGATATATACTTTCCTCTGGCTGATGAAACCGAGTCTCTGCTGCTGAATCATCACCTGAGGGTTCTGGGTGAATGGGAAGATGGGCAACTCGGCGAAGATTTTGATAAAGTCATATCACCTCCAATTGAAAATGCTACTATTGGATATATCTTCAATATAATAATATACATATATATACATATATATATATGGTGAGGAAAAGGCGAGGAAATTCGGAATATCTTCAATATGTATGTATATATATAATACCAAAACACTCGGCCAAGGCAAAAAAATACATCTCCCCCAATTAAAATGGTATTGGATTGGTTGATGATTTTTTTGCGGGATCCCATTGAAGGAAATATAGTTATAAATATATCTATATAATATGCTTGCAAAGTGGGACCCCCACACGATACTTACGTTTGTGAACATATATGTTCAATAACTGTGACTGGTTGGTGGTTGACCTACCCCTCTGAAAAATATGAGTTCGTCAGTTGGGATGATGACATTCCCAATATATGGAAAAATAAAAATGTTCCAAACCACCAACCAGTATATGTTCAGTAACTATGATTTATGGTACTTACTTACTTATAACTATAGTATTCACGGATATTCATGGAAAAAAAAACAAGGTTCACATAGCCTGAGGCCATGAAAATGAAATGGATCTGGGGTTGTGAGGAAATTGTGAATATCTTCAATGTATATATCTGGGTAAATTATAATATTTCACTAACCTGAATTAAGGCCATTTGGGGATGATTTGATTTCCAGTGAGGTCGTTATAATTTACCCAGATATATACAGTATATATATATATAGGATTCCTCCAGTAATGTTAGATCCTTTATCCGAACGACCTCACTAAACCTGTCCCAAAATGACTCGGATTCCTGATGAATCCACTGCTGAATCATCAATGTACGCAGTATACTTGGTCACTTCATGGCTGCGAATATCTTACAAGAGTTTTTTCAACATTTATGGCCCCCATTGCCCCCACCAGTTTCGTTTGTTGCTTTATAACCCACATGAATACCATAGCCATTCCATAGTCATAAGGTACCATGGATCATAGGAGCACCAACTGAACTATCGTAAACAGGAACCCCACGGTCAAAGCATGTCAGGATTTCTTCCCCGCGTTTTGGGGTTACACCCTCCGTTTTAGTCCATGCGCTACATACTTTATTGATAGGAAAAAATAAAATCCGTGCGTTTGAGTTTGCGTTTACAGAATCCCTCCATTTTGTTCATGTCTGTCCATTTGTGTCCATTTTGTCCATCCATTTATTGATGCTCTTTGGCTCAAAACTCCATCAGCTGACGCTTGCATCCCAACTCCCCACCGCTTGGTTGCTCAAAAACATCTGGTGGCTATTGATTTTTACCAATTCGTAAAACAAACAAAAACCGAGACATATTGGCTGAAAAACATCATGTAAAATAGAATATATCAACTGTACTATCATGTAGTTGGGAAACTCTCAGTACTCATTGGCTCATCATTCTCATTTAATGTGGGTAAAGCAACAATACATCAACCATCCCCCAAATCACTTTTTAGATCCTTTAGTAGATGGTATGGTTATGGGCAAACACCTCGATTTGCCCGCGCTTGTCGGCGGCCATCTTTGTATGTGCTGAAAATGTGGTAAAAAATGGGAATGTTTGCATCATGGCTAACTTAATGTTGTATATCGGCACGCACAGCATAGGGACCTGTGCGAGTCTCTTACACATCATCATCATCATCATCATCATCACCATCATCATCATCATCATCATCATCAAACCCTTATTGAAGATCTTCAATGAATGTAGAAGTTTAACGGGGGTGGGAGAACTAAACCCATATGTAAGATCTTCAATGAATGCAGAAGTTTAACGCGGGTGGGAGAATTAAACCCTTATTGAGGATTTTCAATGAATGTAGAAGTTTTAACGGGGGTGGTAGAATTAAACCCTTATTGAAGATCTTCAGTGAATGTAGAAGTTTAACGGGGGTGGGAGAATTAAACCCTTTTTGAAGATCTTCAATGAATGTAGAAGTTTAACCGGGGTGGGAAATTTATATTCCCTAAATACCCTGGTTGATCTTCCCAATTGAATGTAAAGTCTAACGTTTGATATCCCCAAGTGTACAGCATAGAAGGGGTGTGGGCGAATCGGGGTGTTTGCGCGTATGGTTACCATTCCTAAATGGTTGGTTTATTATTGGTTTACCCACAATCTACCCTCTGGCAAACTAATATAGCTATGGAAAATCGCAATCTTGAAAAACTTTTTGTGGTAAGTAAACCCTGGTAAACTAATATAATTGTGGAAAACCACCATTTTTAATGGGCAAATCCACTATAAATGGGCAATTTTCCATAGCTATGTTACTGTAAATAACCAGAGGGTAGACTAGGTAGATTCCCATCATATTCCCATGAAGAATCACGATTTTGAAAGGGTGGTAATCATAATGCCACTATACATTCCCAAACCATGAAGATGATGGGGCTTTCCAGTTTCAATTTTCCCTTAAACCAATCCGTTGATAAATTCTATAATACATTTTTACATTTTGATAATTCTATGGTAGTTGTTCCATAGCTGTATTGTTTTAATAGGGGAATTTCCTCACACCCACATCGCTCCATTCCTCGAAAAAAAAAGCGCGACAACTGCTGAGGAAGTCACCACGACCTGGTCCCAAAGCTCTTGGTTGCCACCTGGCCATGGTCCATGAGATTTCTAGGGGATATGCTGTAGATGATAAAGGGGATAACCTGAACATGTATATAATATATATATATATATTTATGTATAGATAAATGAGATAAATGGGATTCACATATGTTTAATATTATATGTATATATATATATATGTACATGCATAAATTCAACACCAACAATATCCAAAATATTGTAGACATGTTTGAAAGGACCCACCACAAAATGTGGTTATTGGGATACAAAAAACATGGCCAAGACCACAACATGAGGATGTTGTGCTGTCGCGGCATTATTGGAGAGAAAGCTTTCAGGGCTTGGAGTATAAGTTCCGTTGGTCTTGAAATGCAAAAACACCGGCCCTAAGCAGGTATTTTGAGGTTGTCAAATGAACACCATCAACCTTCCGGGCAAACCCACAGGATCTATGCCTAATCTGTTTATGTCTTTAGAGGATATGACATATCTCCCTGTACCGCTGTTAAAGAAAAGACGCATTCACATACTGCAGCTTTAAAAATCACCAGACTGGTTAGACAGTGATGAAAATCATTAAACACCTCACTAAAATCATTAAACACCCTACACATCCCCTGAAAACATTTAAAAAAACACCAATACATTCAAATAAAATCATGTCAAAATCATTTAAACCATCCAAAATATCCATCAAATCTAACTAAAATCATTTAAACAAAGCCATATATTCCCATACATGTACAGCTACATCACTTAAACACCATGTCATCAATCTTCATCAATCCCTAAAACTTGTCATTTTCCTATGCTGTCCCCGTTGTTTTTTTGGGGTTGTCGCCAACGGCCTGGCTCATCTCCGGCTTTTGCGTCTTGGAC
Source organism: Cladocopium goreaui (assembly GCA_947184155.2). Lineage (NCBI taxonomy): Eukaryota > Dinophyceae > Suessiales > Symbiodiniaceae > Cladocopium > Cladocopium goreaui. Next base: position 718,515 of record CAMXCT020006767.1, on the reverse strand, counting down.
ACTGCCACCAGCCAACAGCTCCTCAGGTGGGGGCCGGTAGATTATGGAAGTATCTATGGTTTATAACTAGGGATTTATAGTTACTAAACACCATTGTTAATTACCATTGCTACCATTGTTACAATGTTACAAATAATAACTAGGGTTTATAGTTACCCATGGTTTATCACTAGGTTTTAAGCTATGGCTAGTCAAAGGTTTATCTACCAGTAGTACCGCACAAGGCGGTGGCGGAAGTTTCAAAAATAGGAAACCTATAGGAGAGGTTGGTTGTTGTGAATCAGGGATGGCAGAGCGAAGCCACTGACGGACCGAAAGGTGCTTGAGGTCTCCTCTCTTTCTCTCTCTTTCTCTGGCTATTTTCTATGTATCTATCTATCTGTTGATCTAGCTATCTATCTCTCTCTTTCTCTCTTTCATCTCATTACCTATCTACCTATCTACCTATCTACCTATGTATCTATCTATCTATCTATCTATCTTTCTTTCTATCTATCTATCTATCTCTCTCTCTCTCTTTCATCTGTCTATCTGTCTAGCTGTCTGTCTATCTATCTATCTATCTCTCTCTCTCTCTCTCTTTCATCGGTCTATCTGTCTAGCTGTCTAGCTGTCTACCTGTCTATCTATCTATCTATCTATCTGTCTGTCTGCAATGTAGTGTAATTGAGTGTCATTGAGTGCAGTGTAGTGTGGTGGAGTGTAGTTGTGGAGTTGCAGGTGTAGTTGTATTTTAGTGGAGGGTAGTGCAGTGTAATGTAGTGAAGTGTAGTGGAAGATGGTGTAATGGAGTGCAGTGGTATTTATCTGTGTAGTTAAGTTAGTCAAGTTAGTTAAGTTAATCAGTGTCTACTTTTTCGACATCTTAACGTCAAAAAAGGCTCAAAACCCTCAGTTTTTTACACTTTTGACTTCGAAATGTGCTTCGCGCCACAACGGCGTGCACTTTTTCGACATCTCAACTTCCAAAAGTGGTCCGAGACCTGGTGTTTTTAACATTTTGACTTGGAAATGTGCTTCGCGCCACAACGGCGTGCACTTTTTCGACATCTCAACTTCCAAAAGTGGTCCGGAGCTGAGGTGTTTTGTACATTTTGACTTGGAAATGTGCTTCGCGCCACAACGGCGTGCACTTTTTCGACATCGCAACTTCCAAAAGTGGTCCGAATCTGGTGTGTTTTGTGCATTTTGACTTGGAAATGTGCTTCGCGCCACAACGGCGTGCACTTTTTTGACATCTCAACTTCCAACAGTGGTCCGAGAATGGTGTGTTTTGTACATTTTCACTTGGAAATTTGCTTCGCGCCACAACGGCGTGCAATTTTTCATCTCTCCTCTGGCCAGCTGGCTCCGCACCCGCCGCTTTAGCGAGCCTACTTTTCGACCCTCCGGAGCCACAAATCATTGGAAAAACACAGTGTTTCGCGACTTTCCTACCTTTTCGCGCATCTGTATCTTCTGTCTTCTTACTCTTTCTCTTCTAATCTTCTTTCTTCTAATCTTTCTCTTCTCTATGCCTCTTCCCTGCTCTGCTTTTCATCTCTCCATATTGTCGGAAGTTTGACTTCTAAACTTCCTTCGATAACTAGGGTTTAAGCTATGACGAATCAATGGTTTCTCTATGACTGCAAAGTGTCCCCTCCCAGACAGCTAAGTTGGTTTATAACAACAACAACTGGGTTTATGGGTGGTATATCTATACCAGTAGTATTGTATACTCAGGTGGAGTCATAAATCAACTTGTAACCGGGGTTTATAGTAGTAACACATAAACCCTAGGCTATCTATGGTTTATTTCTCTGGTTAGCAGTATATTATTGTAGTAACTGTAATTTATAACTGGAGACATACGTGTTTTTTCTGTTTAACCAACACAACTAGGGTCTATTGAGTCTATTGAGGATATAACCAAACAAACACTGGTGATATCATGGGAGGATAACATTTACAACTAGGCTTTGCAACTATAAGTAGCTTTTAAAACCAGGGCATTGACATTTAACCAAGAATCATGGCGATATTGTTTTGTTAACCCTCTACCAAGGGTGATGTCATGGGGATATAGTTAGGTTTTATGACAAGAGGCAACAGAACCAGATTATAGCGAGGGCAACGATGATTCACTAAGTTGGTTTATAACTCCAATCACCCGCGTTTATGGTAGATACCAAATACATATTGTTTTTTGCATAGCTAGATGGTTTTGTGAAGAAAATTTGGAAAACATAAGTCTCAGCTCCATCAAACCTGATCATTCTTGCTGGGGCTGCTGAAGTACGGCTGGATCCATAGGGAGTATGTATGTTAAGTCCATCAAGTTGCGAACACATTAATACCATTCAATACCATTCAAAACCTTGCCCCTGGAGACAGGGCGGCCCATCTTGTGAGGCAAAATGAGTGATTTCCGTTGGTAGATTTCACTTCGTTTACTGTATAGCCTTTGGTGGATATACGTCATAGTTAGATGATTAAACGAAAAAAACAAACAGGTTTGTTCGCCAACTGGAATAACTGGCGGTCCGCATTGTACTGATAATACCCTACAGTAAATTAACAGCTATGCATTTTCACCATCAACTTGGATGAAATGAATATTTAAGAATCAAAGCAGGGATTTGACCAAAAAACAAACAAACAAAACATGTAACATCCGCCGTTTCTAGAAATATTCCTAGGAAAACCACAGGTTAATTTCATTTAATTTCCATATCAATCTCAGTTTCCCTCATACCAAAATATTGATATCATAGGAAACTATCACCTCAATGGTTTTAATTCAACTGTGGGATTTTGGTTCACGGAATTTCCAGAACATGGTTACAGAATGTTACAGAACTTGGGAGTGCAGTTGGGGTCATAGATGGATGTAATCATGGTTACCACAACGAGTTGGGAGTTGGGATAGAGCACCTTTAAGAATTTAATAAGTATGGTTATGGTTTTTTTAACCCATTTGTTAAGTGGAACTCAACGCATAAGTATGGTCACTAGAGTATCTACCTCAGGGCAGATTGTCATTCACCGACATTAAGAACCTCAGCTCGTGAGCTTGTTTATACTGCATTCCGCACTGGAACCGAACTGATTCCATGCTACAGCAGCGAAAAACTCGTGGAGTGGCCCTCCTCTGAACAGTTCTGAACATCGAACACATGGGGCTGGGGAAGCCATTGCGGACGCAATGCCGCAAGAATCGCACGAGTTCGTCTTTGAAAGCCTGCTCTGCAATATGATGCCTTGCGCAAAATTCGCTTTGGGGAAGTTGCTGCTACTACTGTAACCATCATTTGCAGTTACATCCAGGTGCAAATGGAGAAAACAAGTCAAGATGAACGGGACCTTTAGGAAACTCCGACAGCGCTGGACCTTCGTGCCTTCGGGCCATCTGTGCCGATCTTGTCTTGTAGTTTCACATCTCAAAAACGCAACGTTGCGATGTAAGAAAAACAACCAGCTTGGGGATCATCATAGATCAGTTTGTATTAACCCAAACCTGCATGACGAAACAAAATCACATCCAGTTTCAAATATGCAAATATAGTAAAGATTAATGATTAATACCTCAGGATGCAAATTGTTTTGGATATTTACATTGGAACGTACAAACCGTGCAAATTGGAATCACGAAAATCGCCTGCAACATGTTGTTGATCTTTAGCAGGCTGGTCGGGATCTACAAAGATTAAAGTTCTTTTCCGTAGCCATCCTAGATGACCAAGATGGCAATTCGATGATATCTATATGTCTTATGTCCATATTTTTCTAGTTTTCAACCACTATGACTTAGGGTTTGCAAACCAGTCGCCAAGCTAGTCGCCATCCGGCCCAACATCCAGACCGGTCCAAGAGTCGATCAAATATCGATCGGACACCGAGCAAACGCAATGACACACCACCGAGAGCGGAATTAACCACCTCCGCGTGCGACTCCGCTTGCGTTGGGGTTTGACAAAACCTCAGAATTGATGATTAATTATACATATATGATATGATGATATATGTATACCCAATTATATAGATTATATCGAAAATTTAATGTATGTATAGTTGCATATACACATATTATGTCAATTTATTGCATATATATAAAAAATTATATATATATATGTGTTTTATAAGTGTAGGTTGCAAACCTTCAATTAGCAAATTAGTAGCTGAAAATTGCCAACAGAATAGTTGTCCATTCTTTCGAGAGATTTGAATACAACAGAATCGTTGTTGCCGAAAACCGACGAAACAAATGTCTATACCCTCTGGTAAACTAACATAGCTATTGAACATGGCCATTTCTAGTGGTTTTAACCATTGAAAATGGTGATTTTCCATAGTTATGTTAGTTTACCAGAGGGTAGTTTAGTTGGTCAATATACAATTGATGTTGGTAAAATCCAATGTTTCTTGGTGCTTCAATCAGAATTGAAGTTTGGTGAAATCCAGCCTGATCCGCCCAAAAGTGTGGCAATAACAAATGCATTTGGTCAAAATATACCAAAATTGTTATCTCAATGTAAGCACATATGATCAGCCAGTGGTGTGGTTTACCCAGAAATTCAGACTAACACATATGCTGGGATGGGTGTTTTCCCAGAATTCAATCACTGAAATTGGATGTCCCACTGTTATTGCCATATATGCAATGGTCAAAACATGATATATATATATATATACATGGTTTATGTTCATCCATCCCACAATTGGAATTTCCCAATATGTATATAAAATCCATCTTTTGACCATAGCACATATATTTCACCATATATTCCATATTATTGTTGTTCAATGTTCTTCATATATTTGCATATATGTCCACAGGTTTTCCCTATATTAGCCTTATATAGTTCCCCCTGTTTCAACGTCCCACATTTCCCCTCCGAAATCGCTGGGATACTCCTCGCGTCCCACGGAGAATCTCCTTGAAAGGCCGTGTAGATCGTCTGAGAGAAACCATGTTTTTATCGTTTACCCTTGGGTGTATACATGTATATACATGTAGTATGTGTAAATATACACATGTGTATATGTGGTATATATACATAAATATATATATATGTATATATTGGATGTATTTATTATATAGTGTACATATACGGTTTATCTAAATGCCAATAAATGCTAGATGTTTATAGGTTGAGGAAAGAACAGCCATAATCACCCATATTAATTGGCAGTTGTATTGGAGCATTGAAAACAGCATAGTAGAGCATGTTTTTTTCTACAAAATACCAAATGTTTTCTATCACTGACTAAACATAGTTTTTTCCTACAATATTAAAGGTCAAAATAATGGTACAAAGTGGTCCTCCAATAGTTGGCTAAGTTGGTTTATTTATAACTCGAATAACTACTACTACTACTACTACTACTACTACTACTCCTGCTACTACTACTACTACTACTACTACTACTACTACGACTACGGTATGGACGGTATAGACTATAGCTAGGATGTATGGTTGGAGATTTGTCTACAGTTGAATGGCCAAACATAGTCCAACTTTGAACATATTCTAATTAATTTGGGATGGGGTCTGCATCGTAATCCTCAGTTTTGATCTCTAAATTACCAATGTACAAGGGTTGGTAAATGTCATAATGTCCAAATAGGACTGCAATCCCAACCCCTGATGTAGCTCATCAACTTACCAAAATCTCTGCAAAAAACACCATGGTTTAGCCGCTGCCAGGAAAGGAGGCAACCAGTTGCTGTGCCGAGTCGCAACGTGCAAGACCCATCTTTCAAGTAATGGAGGCAGTTGGTCTGTGATGTCCTTGCTGGACGGCTGCCATGTCGTTTTCACAGGGGAAAACGATGTTTGATGTAGGAAGTCCATGCGTTTCAAGCCAACATAGCCAACATATTTAAGGGTCTATAAATGGTACCCCAATAGCTAGATCTGGGGGGTACCCCCATAGGAAACCACGGAAAGTATAGGAAAGCATAGCTGAGTAAAAGGCTGAACAATCTCAATGTGATCCATCTCAACTCAAACTCCAGTAATGGGCCTTATTATGCTTGGCTTTCTGTCTCTTAAAGTGTGATCAACCCGAACCACCAACCAAACCAACCCGATCAACCCGATCAACCCGCGCCAAGAAACCCATCCGGGCGCATACATCTCATCACCACAGCTTTGTCCGTGTAAAGTTTTCCTCAAGGTGGAGCCGTCGCTCAGTGCTTTCGCTGGAAACCAGCACTATGCATGGTATAATGTGTATATATATATATAATATTATATATATCATTATATATATATCCGGTTGGTGGTGTCAACCGTCTTGAAAAATATTAGTTATTAGTCAGATTGGATCATCATCCCAGCTATTGGGGAAAAAACATGTTCCAAACCACCAACCAGTATAGCTAGATAATGCCAGGGTAAACAGAAATCAAGAAACATATTTGGTGGTGGCCACATTGTATTCATGTCATTCACCAGACGAGTTTCAACCATGTCATAGATGATGCCTATTCGTTTTGTCTGTGGGATGCACGTTGCTTTTAAGGATCATGTGATTTACAATCGGATGAACATATCACAATGGCTATTCATACCCATATGGGAACCATGGTGCTGGTATATTTACCTTCATAACTGGGTGATGCAAATGTTGGGCAAATGTTGGTGTGCATATTCCAGCACCATGGTTTGCATATGGGATATGTTGGTCTGTTGGGCCCCCGTAGCTTCGTAGCTCGAGTAGTAAAATTCATCCCAACTTGGAGGACTACTTCCCACCGAAGGATTCTGTTCGTTGCTTTATCATACCAGGTGGCTTGGGTTCATCAGCTTCATTGTGGCGGAGTTTTATAGGCAGACCAATGGCTTTTTGGAAACAACATGCGCCACTGGACAACTGCAACTACTGAATGGTTTCATAATATCCATATGGCTTTGTCTGAGTACCATGGTATACCCCCAGTCATGGTCAGCCTAGTAGGGAAAATGATGACTAACCAATGGGTTACAGTAGTTTAGGGGGGGCACTATTTTCAGACACACCAATGTATACAAAGTTGTGACCCGAGGTGTAAGTTGATTATAGGCTCACCCATTTCACTTTGTCAATATAACCACAATAAGTCGCAGCGAACCTAATGAATCGTTGATGGGTGGTTCCCTTCCCATCGCAGGGGTTGGGCAATGTCCCATTTTGCGCATTGTTAACTTTGAAACATCACATTCATATTACTTTTGGGACTTCCAATTGATTGGATGGCACTATACTCTTGGTGGTCGCCCCATGTCAGCCCAAACCCGAGTCCATGTTCAATACCAAACCAATTGGATGTAAATGGCTTTACATCTGCTGTTTCTGGCCAGACTTTAAGTCTTTAAGTGTCCCGCCCAAAAAAGTCCAACACGGTTCCATGAAACCTAGACCCTAGTCACATTTTTTTTGGAATTAATAATTCCTGATAGATAGATAGATCGATCGATAGATCGATAGATAGATAGATAGATCGATAGATAGATAGGGAGAGAGAGATAGATAGATAGATAGATAAATAGCTAGATAGCTAGATAGCTAGATAGCTAGATAGCTAGATAGCTAGATAGCTAGATAGCTAGATAGCTAGATAGCTACATAGCTAGATAGCTAGATAGCTAGATAGCTAGATAGCTAGATAGCTAGATAGCTAGATAGCTAGATAGCTAGATAGATAGATAGATAGATAGATATAGACATAGATATAAACATAGATATAGATATGGATATAGACCTCCTTTTCCTTTGCAATATGTCAGTGAAATCATGTTTTTGATTGGTGACACCACCATTTTTCGATTGTCCATGATAACCATTCATTTTGGGGTACCCCCCCCTTTCAGGAAACCCCATATTTCTTTGTTCTGTAAACCACTCGGAATCCGCCTTCAAGACACCAAGGAGCCACGGTTTGTGTAGGATCCCCGCACCACAGCCATGGGAAAGTTCGCCCGAGGCATGATGAGCCTTGATCACTGTACATCTGGGTCAAGTTGGGGATTAAAATGATTGTAACCATTTGGGTATATCAAGCAACAGAATTTAGAATGGAAAAGCAGCTGTTGAAAAACATCCTCACAAGGTTACGAACCATCTATGATGTTTAGGGATGTTTAGGGATGTTTAGGTCTAGGTGCCATATGGATTATACAGAGATATATCGCCTTCTTTTACTCTCGGGCAGCACGTAGGATCGCTAACCGGAACCGGGAAACAATCAAGGAATTCGCTGCTTTGAGAAGTGGGATGTCCCATACTCTACTATGAACACAAAAGGATTCAATCTAAGATATATCATTATAATATATATATATATATCGTATTATATTGTGATATATTAAAATTATATAAATATAGTGATACATTATATACATATATATATAGTGATACATTTTACATATATATATATATATATATATAGTGAATCAACATGATAGAATTGTAATGTGGGGCCTCCCAGTGATGTGAAGGTTGCATTGCAACCCCCATGAATACTATATTTATTTGCGTACCATAAACCATAGTGAAACAGGAGTTATGCTCACAAATCTAGCTATCGTTTAGGTGGCCGCCCCGCGGTGTATACCGTTTTAGATAGTTTTAGATTGTACATCAAGTAGTCACATAGTTTTACGCTCTAAGCACAACATTTACAACCATATCATTGTACGGTCTGATTAAATTGGAGCCATAACTTAACCATATAAACAGTTACATTATATGGTTTGATCATAACCACAATGTGGAACCCCTTAGACACTTCAGTTGGTTATCTCGCATTGTTTTTGGGCTGTTTTTTTTTGGGAATTGTTTCCCGTTTTTTTTGGGGATTTGTTTCCCGTTTTTTGGGGTTTGATGGTTTTGATTGGTATTTGCAGCGTTTTGCAGCTAAACTCTCTGATTTGCATGGTGTTGTTGTTGTTGTGGTTGGATGGATGGATGGATGGATGGATGGATGGTTGGTTGGTTGGTTGGTTGGTTGGTTGGTGCGGTTTCGTTTGTGCTCTTGCTTGCACTTATGATCTATGTTTTCTTGTGTACTAACAGTTTCGAACGGCGCTTCTTCAGCCCACAGTGCTGGTATGAGTCTGGTTGCATCGCGTCGAAATAGTTCGTGTGAATGGCAAATGTGACCACAAGCACATACAAATAAAGTCTCACGGGTGGCAACAGGTATGGAAACAACGTGCCGGTGGAGACACGTATCAAAAAAAAAATATAAATGCATCAAAAAAAATATCCAGCACGCATCAAAAAAAAATATGTGCATCAAAAAAAAATATCCAGGTGCCACTGTGTGAGACCTCACGGGTTTCGTGCTGCAAACCTAGATCAAAAAAAAATAGTAGTAGTGGTAGTAGTAATAGTAGTAGTAGTAGTCGTAGTAGTAGTAGTAGTCGTCGTAGTAGTAGTCGTAGTAGTAGTAGTAGTAGGAGTAGGAGTAGTAGTAGTAGTAGTAGTCGTAGTAGTAGTAGTAGTAGTCGTAGTAGTAGTCGTAGTAGTAGTAGTAGGAGTAGGAGTAGTAGTAGTAGTAGCAGTAGTAGCAGTAGTAGCAGTAGCAGCAGTAGTAGCAGTAGCAGCAGCAGCAGCAGTCGTAGTCGTAGTCGTAGTCGTAGTCGTAGTCGTAGTAGCAGTAGTAGTAGTCGTCGTCGTCGTCGTCGTCGTCCTCGTCCTCGTCCTCGTCGTAGTAGTAGCAGCAGCAGCAGGAGCAGCAGCCAGCAGCAGCAGCAGTAGCAGTAGCAGTAGTAGCAGTAGTAGCAGTAGTAGCAGTAGCAGTAGCAGTAGCAGTAGCAGCAGCAGCAGCAGTAGCAGTAGCAGTAGCAGTAGCAAGAGAGAAGCACATAGGCACAAGTCTCAATGGATATATTGCAAGTAAGAACGAGAAGATCAAGAAAGAAGCACATAGGCACAAGTCTCGATGGATATCAACAAACATGAAATTAACCCAAATAAACGATGATACTTATGCAAAAAGAAAGGAATAGTAGGTAGCAAGGGGAACCGGTTTAAAAATAAAAGCGGGTGGGGGGGTGCAGGGGGGAGGGCGCAGCGCCTCCCCCCGCAATGCGTACCAAGAGAGAAGCACATAGGCACAAGTCTCAATGGATATATTGCAAGTAAGAACGACAAGATCAAGAAAGAAGCACATAGGCACAAGTCTCGATGGATATCAGCAAAGATGAAATTAACCCAAATAAACGATGATGCTTATGCAATAAGAAAGGAATAGTAGGTAGCAAGGGGAACCGGTTAAAAAATAAAAGCGGGTGGGGGGGTGCAGGGGGGAGGACGCAGCGCCTCCCCCCGCAATGCGTACCAAGAGAGAAGCACATAGGCACAAGTCTCAATGGATATATTGCAAGTAAGAACGACAAGATCAAGAAAGAAGCACATAGGCACAAGTCTCGATGGATATTTTGAAAGAAGAAGAAAGAGAAAATGAACCCTAAGAAACGATGCTTATGAGCAAAAGGCAAGAGAGTAGGTAGCAAGGGAAGCCGATGAAAAAAAAAAAGCGGGTGGGGGGGTCCCCTGCAATGCGTACCAAGAAAGAACATGAAAGAAGTACATAGGCACAAGTCGCGATGGAGATCAATGAAGATGAAATGAACGCAAATAACCGATGATGCTTATGAAAAAGGAATCAGAGTAGGTAGCAAGGGGAGCCGGTTAAAACAAGTACATCTAAGAAAAGTCATCTTTTGGTTTAAAACAAAATGTGAGCGCATGGTTCATGTATGTTTTGGTATGTTTTGGTCACAAATCTATGTGGCCCTGACTTGCATCTCAACTCAGTATTTCTGCAACGGGTTCCGAACGAGGCCAAAAACGATGCCAAAACGAGGCCCGAACAAGGCCAGAAAATAGTTTTGGAAACCCCTCAGCTCTAGCAGCTCAGCAGCACTTTGCACGCTGCCCGTGGTGGCTGCAAGCTGCAAGTGTTGACTGCACACATGGTCCTTCCTTCCTTCCTTCCTTCCTTCCTTCCCTTCGTTGCCCCCTTCCCTCCTTCCCTCCTTCCCTCCTTTCCTCCTTCCTTCCTTCCCTCCTTTCCTCCTTCCCTCCTTTCCTCCTTCCCTCCTTTCCTCCTTCCCTCCTTTCCTCCTTCCCTCCTTTCCTCCTTCCCTCCTTCCTTCCTTCCTTCTTTCCCTCCTTCCCTCCTTCCTTCCTTCCCTCCTTTCCTCCTTCCCTCCTTTCCTCCTTCCCTCCTTTCTTCCTTCCTTCCTTTCGTCCTTCCCTCCTTTCCTCCTTCCCTCCTTCCCTCCTTATGTCCTTCCTTCCTTCCTTCCTGCCTGCCTGCCTGCCTTCCTGCCTTCCTTCCTTCCTTCCTTCCTTCCTTCCTTCCTTCCTTCTTCGCACCTTCCTTCCACCAGAAAACGGGAAAAAATTCCCAAAAAAAAACGGGAAAAAATTCCCAAAAAAAATAGCCCTCCAAACAATAATAAGCCATCCCCCAAATCACATAAATAGGTACTATAAACCATTCCCAAATGGGTGGTTTACGGCGTTGTTTTACCCACATTACATGTTTCTGCGACCAAAATATGGATGTTTTTTCTCGAATTTTCCCGTTGTCGGGCGCCCAGGATCGATGCAGCATATTCCTCCTGCAGAACTGTTGGTCCATGGCGTGCACTGAGGCAGAGGTGTACCTGAGAAACTCGAAATTCCGCACTGGGGGACCTGGAAGATTGGCAAACATGGTCTTATGGGAGTTTAACATATAGTTTAACCATATCAAACGATGGGCTCGCTGGGCTTAGACCCCACCCCAGGGTGGATCGCTACCAGCGATGTTTTCAACCTAATCAGCCAAAGAACACTACTAACGGATCATCTCAATCCTTCAGCATGCACCCAACTATAGAGAAATCAAAATGCATAGAACAACTGTGGGCGTCTTTGAGCATGAGGCATGCCCCCAACTCGCAATTTTGATTGTGGTTCTAAACCACCCAACTTGGTGGGGTTCTCTGTTTGAAATCCAGCAATTGAACCTGGCAATGGAGCACCACCCATTTAATGACCGATGATTATCCCACATGTTCCCATTAAACAACTGGGATTTTCCACTGTCATGCAAATTATCAAACGGCTTGAAATGGCTAATCGTGGGTCAAAACATGTCAAAACCGTGGTGCCCTTGTGAACGCTCAACTAAGATCTATGGTTGTTCATCCCAAAAAAGGATGGTACAACAAGCTTTGACCCATCCCCAAATCACCATCCGGGACACAGCGCATCGTTGACCGTTGGGCATCCAACATGTGCGAGGTGAACTCTGATCTGATGACGGCGACCGGTCAAGATCCGCACCGCCAAAAGGCTGACTGCCGCAGCGCCAATATATCCTCAGTGGATTCCCATGGTATCGAGCATCACGGTTGGTAAGTAGTAATCCCATTTAAACCAAGACAGATTTGGGATACATTTTCCCAATTTGATGTGATACCTGATACCTGGGTTTCTGCAAGAGCAGGGGAGTGAGCCCGAATGTATGGCCACCTTTAACAGAGAAAATAACCACAACTCAGTAGATTTAGGGATGGCCTACTTTCAAACAAACTTAACTTGTTCCCAGGCAACAAAATTATCAATCAAAAAACATAGACCAACAAGTAGATGCTGCATAACAATGCACAACAAAGATCCGTGGAGGAAAAACAAGGACACGCCGCCCGCAATGACCCCGCGCAATTTCACCTTTTTTCCAGCAGCTCAGTCTTCAGTTTTGCAACCCTTCCAGGGTTTTGTGACATTCGCATTTTGACATGACTTGCATTTCCATTGGTATTTGCATGACTTTGTAGTCGTTTTCATGAATTTACAGTGGTCGAAGCATTCAATTTTTGTCCCCATACAAAAAAAAACGAAGTTTTTATATTTTTCACTTGCAAGTCTTTGCCAACGTGCCAAGTTCTTTCAATCTTGCAAGTCTTTCAATCCCCACACCATCAGCAACGTAACAACATGTGACGTAGCAACGATCCCAGAGATCTCTACAGCGTAGCAACATGAAATGTACGAAGTGCAAGGAACGTAAACATCCCACCCCACCCCACACCACACCATCAGCAACGTAACAACATGTGACGTAGCAACGATCCCAGAGATCTCTACAGCGTAGCAACATGAAATGTACGAAGTGCAAGGAACGTAAACATCCCACCCCACCCCACACCACCCCACACCATCAGCAACGTAACAACATGTGACGTAGCAACGATCCCAGAGATCTCTACAGCGTAGCAACATGAAATGTACGAAGTGCAAGGAACGTAAACATCCCACCCCACCCCACCCCACACCACCCCACACCATCAGCAACGTAACAACATGTGACGTAGCAACGATCCCAGAGATCTCTACAGCGTAGCAACATGAAATGTACGAAGTGCAAGGAACGTAAACATCCCACCCCACCCCACCCCACCCCACCCCACACCATCAGCAACGTAACAACATGTGACGTAGCAACGATCCCAGAGATCTCTACAGCGTAGCAACATGAAATGTACGAAGTGCAAGGAACGTAAACATCCCACCCCACCCCACCCACCCCCCCACACCATCAGCAACGTAACAACATGTGACGTAGCAACGATCCCAGAGATCTCTACAGCGTAGCAACATGTAATGTACGAAGTGCAAGGAACGTTAACATCCCACCCCACCCCACCCACCCCCCCCACCCCCCCAAAAGAAAACACAACACGCACATGGCACATCAAAACACGCAAACCGCCTGGGGTCGTTAGAGGCGGCGTGAGCAAAAACAACGGTGATTTGCACGAAACAAATTTGGTCAGTTGTTACCCTGAAGTGGAAACGACACCATACTTGCATGGATACCTTGCGTGGAACATGTGTACATGCGTTGTGTTTACGGAAGGTACACAAACATGCCATGTAGATGCTCACTGGCACACAACAAGAGCTATGACACAATCAGTCAGGCAGTTGGCCATGTGAGATGAGAACACCACCAGCCAGAAGATTCAACTACCCCAGACCCCCACACATCGTCGTAGCATGTCGTAGTTAAAATCACCAAGCAAAGGGAACATATATCAAGTACATTTAATTACTAAGCGGCTGGAAACGGCACTGTTTGCAGGGTATTTAAGATTAGCGATGACAGCCTGAGGTGCTTGGGTCAGTTCTAGTAGGTAATAGCCAGATGAAATAACTAGTGATATTTGGGTTACCCCCAGTTATTCAATTTAGTATTGTATAGCAGGAGATAGGAGAGTATGGGAGCTGCGACGGTTTTGTTTTAAAATGCTTTAACATTTTTTAAGATGAGCTCTAGCCCCAAGATATGGTTTTCACCGAACAAATCGTGCGTCATGTCAGTGCCAAAACTCTTCATCCGCTTGCTCCAGCTCCAAGTTTCTCCTAGTTCCAACCTTCCCATCCCTATTCATGGTTATAAATGGAACAAAAAACAATATCCACATGATTAATGGTTAAGCTGTTATACCAATGTTTTTGGACATATTTCCCATAGATGAATCGTGGTTCCTATATTACATCTACACTATCATGACAACTCTGGACTTACTGTAAGTAGCACATCATCACATTTTAGGGAGCTTACCCCTTAATTAATCAGCCAGGGTTTACTCATCCGAGGTTGACATTTCCAATTGCCCTTTCTTAGCAACAGATTAATTGGATTTAGTTTGTGCTAAACTATACCATCCATTTTCCCAGCTCTAAACTTGATGGTTTATCAAATCACATAGCAATGTTGGGGTATAATAATTCTTTATTGATGGTTAGTTATAGTTAATACACAGTGGATGTTTTATGTTTTATCCACTCCCCTTTTCCCCCCGTGCGTTGTATCCCCCAGAATGTTCCATTATCATACTGTGATTCTTAGTCATGTTGTTAGTTCTATCCCGTTCTAGCCCAGTATATATTGAAAAAAAACCTATGTATAGTAATTATAGTATTGTATAGTATAGTGTGTTAAACCAAATGCTGTAACTCAAATCCCATTGACCAACCATTTGGGGGTCATGATGGGTCATGTTACATTATCCTAAATGGTGGAAATAAACTCAACCACGAAACCCCATTTATTATCATGTATCATATTTTTCCTAACGCATATCCCCTGATCCCACTCATTCGTTTTCATGCCCTTAAAGCCTCATTGATGCTTTATACCCATCGGTAATTTAACAAAACTAGGGACAATCGATGATTTTTTCCCGATTGCAAATAGTTGTCCTATTTAAAATGCAGGTTTCCTATGGCTATGTTAGATTCCCAAAGGGCAGTGGACATCCTATTGTTAGTTCCATCCCAGTATTTTGCCATGAAATCCCCATTCATAATAGTCACAGTGTGTTAAACCCAAAAATCACATTCCGTTGCTAGTTATATCCCAAATGGGAAGAAATTACACCCAATAAACATCAATCATCACCGGAAATTTATAGATGATTTTCCCAAGAAACATTCCCCGTTGATTTCGCACCAAGCATCCCATCCCCAGGCACTGCAGCCTGCTGCCACTGGGCTTGCCCCGTCCCGCACGGCTTGGCGCCATGGTCCCCGGGTTCCAGGACACAGCCGCGGCGATGACGCGAGCGTTGCGAGCGGATTGGAAGCCGTGGCAGAGCACCAGGTAATCGCGGAGGATGAGACCTTGGAAGCAAGGTAATTTAATGGGATATACCCTCTGGTAAACTAACATAGCGAGCTGGAAAATCACCATCCTTAATAGGTAGATCAACTATTTCCATTGGCCATTTTCAATAGCTATGTTAAATTACCAGAGGGTAATAGTGCTGAGGTTACCACTAGACTACTAAACATAGGGAACCACGAAAAGTCCATCACATCCCACATGTTATACACTCACATTCCCAAATAGGTGATTTCATCCCCATTCACCATTGTTTTTGGGTGTTTGATAGTGGGAAGGGATTAGTGCTATCATATGATATGAAAAACAATGAAATGAGATGCAAAATCTAAGATGATATGATATGAAATAATATGATGCATATATCCCTCCAAAAAGCTGGAAAAAGAAAACCTACTGTGCCGTTCTACCTTTTTGGGGGATACTTGTTTCTATGTAGGACTCAAAATGCAACCATGTTTTGACCCAGAATAACAAAACGTGGAAGCTGGTGTTGCCATCCTGCTCGTGTGAAATTCACCCTGAACATGGTCATCCTGAGATACCGAGTATCTTTTTTATAGCTAATGAGTGTACATCACGTGTGAAATTACAAAGGGTTACCCAGCAAACGAATTTTTACACATGAATGCATCCACTACTAAACCAGGCTTTCGATTAGAGAGTATCTGAGAGAAGGGAAAGATTGTCCATGGGGTTGGTTTAAGGGAGAATCTGCAGGAAAACGCGGCTTTTACGAGGAATAATAATGGTTTCCTTGAAGTTTTCCCATGGTCCCAGCCTTGAGCCAACTGGAGCCTCAGGTCAAAGTAGGCGGCATAGCTGGAAGCTGCCAAAATGAGGCCTGGTAAAACTGGCTGCGGAGAATTTTGCAGGCAAAGGTGTATGAAATGCAGTGACAATATTGGTAGGAGACTGCACGGGGAAATCCTGGAGGCATGTGTGCAAAAACCATGTGTGTACCTGCATGTAGATTTAGGCAAACAAAACAAGATTAGATAAGATAGGATAAGAAACACCACAAAAAATGATAAAATAGATAAATGGATGGGTACATAGATGGAATGGATTAGATTAGATTAGATTAGATTAGGTTAGATTAGATTAGATTAGATTAGGTCAGATTAAGATTAGACTAGATTAGATAGACAGACAGATGGATATATAGATAATATATATATATATATGTGTGTGTGTGCTATGTGCATGTAAGTCGTTAGATCCATCCATCCCACATGTTTTAAGCTTTCCCTCCTCTCGCATTCACGGTAGCCTGAGCTGGGAACGTCCAGGCGATGCAAAAATCCGAAGGTGGCTCTGGGGTCGCGAAAGATGGGCCTGCGCCCCACGTGCTGCAGCAAGAATCGGCCCAGGCTTTGCTCTCCATCCCTCAGGATTCTGGTGATTGCTGGTGGCCCAAATCACGTTAAAGGAACCTAAAGGAATGCAATTTGGATTTGAGTTCAGGAGCAGAATTCAACGACCTGGGGTGCCAAACACAAAATTATGAAGAAAAACTCAGAACCAGTGGGTGCCGTTAAAGTTAACTCCCAACTTGCTATGACCAGAGGGCGCGGTTCAAAGGCAAGGATCGGATCTTCCACTTCCCAGCCAGTTGGCTTGAAGATGAGTAGCTGCTCCTCCTCAAACCTGGCCCGACTTGGCCACAGTTGGAGCCACAAGCCACGGATCGTCGACAGAGAGAAATCCCCAATCTAACGCGGGCTTACCACCAGGCTGCCCAATCTTCATTTGAACCAGTGACTCTCTGGTGACATGACTCGACGTGATATTTACATTCCTGCTGTCCAACTCCAGCATTTCTGCTGGTTCAACTGCCGCTTGTGTTGGTCATACCCTTTGAAGGTCGTTTTTCATGGATTCAAATGGATTTGAACATATTCAAACCATATCAAGCCACCATAAATCACGCATACTTGTACTAAAAACAAGTGGGCCAACCTTACAATAGTGAATTTTAAGGCCATTCTTGCAAGGCACCGCAGCAACTGTGGGGTCTCCATGGTTTCCAGCGGCCCCTTGGGTTCCCGCGGGCTAGTTGCCTTGGTGCAAGCCGTGGGGGATGGGCTTTCCATGTCATATCATGTCACACATGCAACATCATCTCACTACATGTAACGTCATATCACCACAGCACACCATTACACCTTCTCAAGTATGAACTTCACAAATTGCCTAGTCGTGACCTCACGAAGCACCCGGCCGAGCATCTGCAGCGAAGTGCGCTGGAGCAGGGTTGTCCTCATCCAACAGCCGTCCAGCACTGCGCATGGAGCCCTTGACCTCGGCCGTGATGCCATGGCCATTGTGATTTCCGCAATCAAACCTTGCTGGTACACCAACTTGAAGGCCCTAGTACATCCAAAGGATATATAGGGCAGCTGTTTTTCACAAAATGCTATGACCACAAGATAGTCCTGAGTAGGTGATCCAAATTGGATCATCGTGCCATATTCTGGCTGGAAACAGCAACAACTTCTCAAAGCATAAAGCAGACATATTCGTTGATATACATACCCACTACAATGCATCCATTTGGCGAATAAACTATAGTTAAATCACCATTTGTTGGTGATATGATATGCCAAATATACCATCACTATCCATCACTCATTATACTTGGATCCTTCCAAGTGGTCACAAGAGGCCAGATCACCTTCTTGGGACGATGTTGGAAGTGAGGGAGTTGAAGTTCTGATAGATCAACGATCTTTATGATGATATGATATGATATGTACAGTTGGAACGTGCGCAATTACATCCCTCTCCCCAACCCCCATCTGTTGATATTATGGCGATATTCAATACTAGAGCTCTCGTGCGACGGAATTATTGCAAACTTATCGGGTCAGTTCTACCCAGCTGCAGCTGCCAGAAAGTCAGAGCGAACTTGCCCTGCAAAACTGCAGGCCCAAAGGCTGCCCAGAATGTAATCTTTTTGGCTCAGCCTAGGCCGCGCAGCTTAGGCTCGTGGAAAGACCCTGGTGGCGGCTGTGAAAACATATTCCAGGATGAACAAGGCAAACCGAACTTGACATCACTAGAGTGCCAGAAACAGTTGGACACAAATAGGATGCATCGGAACAATATCATCAAATATCATCAAATATCATCAAATATCAAATGTCAAATATCAACAAAAATATCAAATATCAAATATAACATCGGAAACAATGCCTAAACGAGACGAACATCAAACAATAATTACGCTTTGGCATGCCCTACAGCGTCCCATCTTTCTGCGAAGTGATGCATCGATTCCAGAACAGGACTGTGACAAACTGTATGGTTACCCACTTGCTACAGTGTTTATGTTTACATCTATTTTTACCATTGGCGGCCTTATACTATATAATTACACTGATTGCGGATTGTGCCATGCTACACGTCTTCGAACACGCCAAAGACACTTTGGCCGTCTCCTCCAAACATTGTCTTTTGTCTATATGATCTTCTCCCTATGTCATTGCATCTTCATCGCTTGTAACCACCAATGGCGGCGATGCAATCCTTGAATTTGTGTCGGCTACATCCACGATGTTGTTGCTCAAATTCAAAATGCCATGGAATTTCCATTGCTAATTCGACAGAAAATAAACACCAACAAAAAAGATCAGTGGTCAGCCCATTTCCCATAAACATGGCCAACAACTAGCCCACTGACTTACTTACTATTCACCAGTTTAAGTCCAATATATATATATATATATATATACATAATCAATGGTCAAACCCAATTGCTGTTATTGAATCAGAATTAGCATGATGAAACCATCATCTTTCACAGTTAAATCATATTCGATCACAACTGCTCATGGTAACAAAAAACAAGTCATGGTTAATTCATCATGTTTAATGGTTAAATCATGTTAAATCACAACTTTTGATGCTGAAATCCCCAATGCCCCCTGTCTACGTTCCAAGGCACCAGGTTGTCAAGGCCAAGTCCTTCCCAGCCAAACGCCGCGTCCATTCTTCCTGGATCGGCCAAAGAACCTGCGTTCACCAACGGCAGGCTTTGGGAAACCCTGGCTGCCATGAACCTACCATGATTGGGGATGCTTTATGCAACACCCATGTATGTTCTTTTTTGGAGGTGAGATATACTTGGGTTTATCACATTATTATTATTATGGATCATGTATTGGCTTGGGCTTATCATTCCGAATTCTTGATCATGAAATCATCTCCAACTTTTTGGCTGGTCAACCCACTACTCACTCACTACTCATTCGCTACTCATTCACCACCAGCAGCTCAACAAAAAACGCCCCGGCGCCTCGGGAGCATCGATGGCACCCCAGGTACTCATCAGCAACTCCTGTGGCGTGAAAAGTTGCCAGTACGATTGCGGCACCGTGGCGACCGCTTTGATGGCGCTGGGCTGCAAGGGTCGGGCCCCCAGCATAGATAAGGACCACCAGAATCTGGAGATGCCTCTCCTGGGATGTGAAACTGTAGAAAGGCAACACTAAACCTGTTGAAATCAATAAAGCATGTAGATTGGAGGGTAGGGGGGAGGGCGGTTTTGCAGTGGTTGATCTATAGAAGAATAAACATGTCGCATTTTGCTAGACCTTCCCTGAAACCCAGTGAGATGTCCTACAAATAATGATCGAAACAAGGGCAGGCGTGGATAAGCACCTGATTTTTCTGGGGAGGAGGTTAGATAACCTTCTGTTTATCGAAGACGAAGGGTGTGCTTCAGGGAAATCTGCCAACCTTAGCTACCCCTCAAGGTCTTCGCTCCAAGTCTCGTCAGTGCCTCGCCATCCAAGGAGCCCTTGAGCTCAGCAACGGCCTGGAAATTGGCAAGCCAGGGCTGGAACCAAGGGAAACTAGGGTAGCAAAATCATGCAAACATAAAAACCTGCGTTGCGCATCATTTGAGAATCAATTATTAAAGGTTAAACGCTAAATCAAACTGTATATAAAGAAACAAAAATGGCAGTTGTAGATGATTTGTTTTTGGAAACACACTATTTTCGTTTATGTATTTTCCATGTCTACACTGTATGTTCGAAGGAAGTTTAGAAGTCAAACTTCCGACAATATGGACAGATGGAAAAGCAGAGGTGGGAAGAGTCAGAGGAGAGAAGAGAAGAAGAAAGAAGATCAGGGAAGAGAAAGAGTCAGAAGACAGAAGATGCAGGTGCGCGAAAAGGTAGCAAAGTCGCGAAACACTGCGTTTTTCCAATGATCTGCGCGTCCGGAGGGTCGAAAAGTAGGCTCGCTAAAAGCGGCGGGTGCGGAGACATCTGGCCAGATGAGATGTGGAAAAATTGCACGCCGTTGTGGCGCGAAGCACATTTCCAAGTCAAAATGTACAAAGCACACCATTCTCGGACCACTTTTGGAAGTTGAGATGTCGAAAAAGTGCACGCCGTTGTGGCACGAAGCACATGTCGAAGTCAAAATGTACAAAACACACCATTCTCGGACCACTTTTGGAAGTTGAGATGTCGAAAAAGTGCACGCTGTTGTGGTGCGAAGCACGTGTCCAAGTCAAAATGTGAAAAGCACTAATGTCCGGACCACTTTTGGACGTTCAGATGTCGTTTTGCGTGGCAGCCGCAGGGGACTGTGCACCTTGTCAAAAGTGAGCAAAATGTAAGGGTTTTGTAGCAGTTTCAACTACAACCACTACACTACACTAGACTCCACTACGCTACACTACATTACACTACATTACATTACAAATACAAGTACAACTACAACTACAAGAACAGCTACAACTGCAACTGCATTACACTCCGCTTCACTACACTACACTACACTCAATTGCACAACACAACACTACAACTACAATTACAACCACATTACGCTACACCACACTATATACACTAGTTACATTACACTACGCTATATTACACTACATTAGACTAACTACAACTACAACCGCAACTACATTACACTACACTACACTAATTACATTACACTACATTACACTCCACTCCACTACACCACAAATAAAACAACTACTACAGCCACAACTACAACTACAACTACACTACAACTACAAATGCAAATGCAACTACGACTACACTACATAGCGCTAGACTAAATAAACTACACCACACGACACGACAGGACACTACACTACTTTGCACTAACTACACCTACAGCTACAACTACAACTACGCTACTTTACACTACACTACACTAGGCTACACTACCCTACGCTACATTACACTACACTCATTACTCCACCACAAATGCAACTGCAACTACACTACACTAATTACACTACACCACAACGACAACTCCACTACACTACAACTAGAACTACAGCTGCAGCGCTACACCACACTACATCCAGCAGTTGTGGGTGACGTGACCGACCAGGTGACCTCTGCAACCATTGTAACCACTCCAAAAAAACACAACTCCAACCACCTTTCGACCATCAGTGGATTCGCTTTGCCATCCGTAATTCACAACAACCAAGCTCTCCTATAGGTTTCCTATTTTGAAACTTCCGCCACGGCCTTGTGCGGTACTACTGGTAATTTGCTGGAGGATATGCCGACCATGATAGGCCGTCATCTTCACAAATCATAAATCAGCCAGACTTGTAATCCCAATGATTGCTACAAATTTGGCCCAAACCGCTCGAATGCAATCTCAAACCAGATTATTGTTCACGCGTCTGGCTAAACACTATTCACACATCAGACATAAGCATCATTGTCCACTTGGCAAAACCACCAAAAATAGTCAGACATAGTCAGACAACAATGGGGTTATATAAATTCTAAATGACTAAATTCCCCCAGTGAAGTATTGGTACATTTTTTGTATTGACCTATATTGGTATCGTTAAACAAAGATGATGGGATCATTAACAACCATAGTAACACCCCATATGTAACCAAGCAACCATCATTTATATGCATTTAGCAAGTGTATCCCCATAATTTTGATGGACAAACACCCAGTTTAAATGATGATTAAACCACCATGAAGCCGTATGTTTTAGGTCAAACCCAAATATGTATGATGAAACCTCTATGTATTTGATGGTTGGATAGTATACGTGTCATTTTTCTTCAATAACGTTTTATTACATAACAATTTGCAAGCTCATCATCAAAGGGTAACGGTTATATATATAAGCATACTAATTCATCAGAGCCCCATAGGCTTGATGAACACAACGCAAAAACTCTTACAGTATATTTGATAATTGCATAGCATACCCTATACTATAGCTCCTTAATTATCATTAATTCTATTATGTGGCTGGGAACTTCAATTTGCAGCTCTGAATCGCTCCCCATTTCATAGGGAATATGGATACCCTAGCTCCAAACCTCTTCCTCTTGACCATTAGATTAAATTCCCACTATATATAAATATAAATCCTGTTGCTATCATTATATTTCACAGCTATTAAATTTCACTAAAACTGCAATAAAAAACCCATTAGAAAAATAGAAACAACAATGTTTCATGCTTCATCCCATAATTCTTAATGGCTCCCTTCTCCCAATCCCAAGCTATCCCAAGGGTCCCCAAGGGGGCATGGGCCTCCACAAGGGCCGCATGGACCACCTCCGCATCGTCCACCTGCAGCCGCGCCAGCGCCCACAGGAACGCCGTGCCCGAACGGCGGCAGAGCGTCCTAGGGAAAACCGCCGCGACGGAGCGGAATCTGGGTCGATTTCAACATGAAACATGGAGATTTTAGCATGAAAAATGCGGGTTTCAACATGAAAAATACTGTTTTAGCCATGAAAAGGGTATTTTATGACTATGACAAATGAGGATTTCAGCATGGCACATGGGGATTTGACTATGAACAGAGGCGGTTGGAAATTCAAAACATAGGGAAATCCTCCGAAGAAACTATTCAACATATTAATTTCCCCACTGAAAATAAGGATTTGACGATTTCGTATGGTATAATACTTCTGTACCTTCATGAACACATTTCCGCCATCTTTCACTGAGGGGTTTGACAAAAACCAGCCAAGGGCTGGGCTATCCTGGGCTGACAAATAGCACCCCAAAGTAGTCAAAAATTGAAATAAAATGGTACCCTCCTACACATCAACTAAAAAAAGATCCGTCTTGGCTAAACATCACTCATGGAAGCTTGTAGAAGTTCAGACATCAATCTCTGACAGTCTCAAAGGAGCTTGGCCTTTCATGAGCTTTCTTTGAATTGCACTTTCCCAGTTTAGACTTGCGTACTTGGCTGCGCACGTGAAGATTCCCAAGTACAATCTTCAGCATGTGGCCGTTCGGAACTATTGGAATCCGATAATTATTTCGAGCTCCTATTAAAAACAAAAAACAACAGTTTTTGTGACAGGCGGGCAGCAATTCCGAAGTGTGAAGCAGAAACAAGGCCCGCTTTCGTTGACCGCAAACTTCACATGCGCTGATGGCGGCGTTCACAGAAGTCTCCTTGGAGGCTGCAATCCAGGCTTGCCATCAGGACTCTTATATCATCATGATTGTTTTTCAAAAATCAAACATCACCCACCTGCTCGGGCAAATCTTGGATCCCTGATCCCCATTTAAAAATACTGTATTTTGTAACTTTGTAGCAGGTCAACCTACTTCCAATTTATGGCCATATGGCCACACACTGGTTTACTGATATTTTGCTTAAAACCCCACCTCGTAGCAAACAAAAACATAAAAACAGAGAGCAAGCCATGCTTCAGTATGATTTAAGGCAAGCACATACAATTTTCCGTACTAAGACCACAAAAAGCAGATATTTGCACTTCAGGCACTTAATGAACTTATAAGTATACTATAAGTTACTATTATCCTCCTAATATCTTGTTTAAATATGAGATCTGAAAATATGTTCTTTTAAGTTCCTCTAAATTTTTAGGTGAACTTATAACATAATAATGAAGATATAAGCAAATATAGGCGGTTATTATTTGCAAGTAAGTTAAACGAAGCGAAAATAAGTGAACATAAGTGAACATAAGTGAAAATAAGTGAAATAAGAGAAAATAAGGATGTTTTCTTTTTTTCGGCATTTTTCATGGATGATTTACAGGAATGTAGATGTGATCGGATACTGCCTGGAAAGAGTTTCTTTTGTAGGGAACAGTTCTCTGCAGGATACTGCCTGGAAAGATTTATTTCTTTAGGGAACAGTTCTCTCAAGGGTACTGCCTGTTTTTTTTTATTTTTCTGGTAGGGAACAGTTCTCTGCCGGTTACTGCCTGGAAAAATATTTTCTTATAGGGAACTATTCTCTGAAAAATACTGCCATATTTTTTTTTTTGGTGGTATAGTTCCTCCCAAGAAAAAAATGTTTTGTGTTAAGAACATTTCCTGTGAAGGATCGTTTTTGGAAATGTCATGAAGTTTTAAAAGAATAGATAAAGTTCTGGAGTGCATGCTTCCTGGATATGAAACGATGTCAGGCTAAAAAATTCTCTCAACAACCTTTCTTGCACAGAAGAAGCAAAGAAGCTTAGAGTTGCAGCTGCAGAAAAAAATGCAAGAATGAATCAAACTGTTGAAAGTCATCTTCATCTGCTTCTGGCAACTTTGACACATTGGCATGAATATGATGAACCAAAAGAAGAAAAATCAAAAATTTAGATTCTCTTTCTTTTTTGGTTTTCTAATTTTTCTGGATTCTAACTTGTTTTGGCTAGATTTTTTGAATTCTATTTTTTTAGGTTTTCTACAAAAATATGGATTCTATTTTCTTTAGGATTTTCTAAATTGTCTGGAGCCTATTTTTCTTTGATTTCCTGAATTTTCTGGATTCTATTGTTTTTTGTTTTTATATTTTTTTCTGGATTCTATTTTTTTTTTTAATTTCTGAATTTTCTGGATTCTGGATTTTCTATTTTTTCCAGATTCCATTTTTTTTTGGTTTCTAAATTTTCTGGAATCTAGATTTTTAAGATTTCTGAATTTTCTGGATTCTGAATTTTCTATTTTTTCCAGATTCTTTTTTTTTGGTTTCTAAATTTTCTGGAATCTAGATTTTTAAGGTTTCAAATTTTTCTGGCTTCTGAATTTTCTAAATTTTCTAGATTCCAGTTTTTTAGTTTCTAAATTTTCTGTTTTTTTTAGATAAATTTCTGAATTTTCTGGATTCTGGATTTTCTATGTTTTCCAGATTCTATTTTTGTTTGTGGATTTTGAATTTTCTGGATTTTCTGAATTTATTGAATTTTCTGAATTCTGAATTTTCTGAATTTTCTGAATTATATATATATATTTATATTTATATATAAATTCTGAATTTTCTGAATTTTCTGAATTTCTGAATTTTCTGAATTTTCTGAATTTCTGAAATTTCTGAAAATTCTGAATTTCTAAATTTTTGAAATTTTCTGAGTTTTCTGAATTTTCTGGATTCTGAATTTTCTAGATTCCTTTTTTTTGGTTTCTAAATTTCTGGAATCTAGATTTTTAAGATTTCTGAATTTTCTGGATTCTGAATTTTCTAGATTCATTTTTTTGGTTTCTAAATTTTCTGAAATCAAGATTTTTAAGATTTCTGAATTTTCTGGATTCTGGAATTTCTATTTTTTCCAGATTCTTTTTTTGGTTTCTAAATCTTCTGGAATCTAGATTTTTAAGATTTCTGAATTTTCTGGATTCTGAATTTTCTGAATTTTTGGATTTTCTGAATTTTCTGAATTTTCCAGAAACTATTCAATACAGAAACTGTCAATTCCTTAAATTATATTTTCCAGAAACTGTTCACTACAGAAACTGTTTTGTCTTTAAATTATATTTTCCAGAAACTGTTCACTACAGAAACTGTTCTTTCCTTAAATTATATTTCACAGGAAGTTTTCACTACATAAACTGTCCTTTTCCTAACAGTATACCTTACAGAAACTATTCACTACAGAAACTGTCCTTTCCTTAAATTATATTTTCCAGAAACTGTTCACTACAGAAACTGTTTTGTCCTTAAATTATATTTCACAGGAAGTTTTCATTACATAAACTGTCCTTTCCTAACAGTATACCTTACAGAAACTATTCACTACAGAAACTGCCCTTTCCTTAAATTATATTTTCCAGAAACTGTTCACTACAGAAACTGTTTTGTCCTTAAATTATATTTCACAGGAAGTTTTCACTACAGAAACTGTCCTTTCCTTAAATTATATTTCATAGGGGGTTTTCATTATAGAAACTAACCTTTCCTTAAGTTATATTCATCAGAAACGGTTCACTACAGAAACTGTCCTTTCCTGACAGTATACCTTACAGAAACTGTTCACTACAGAAACTGTCCTTTCCTTAAATTATATTTCACAGGAAGTTTTCAATATAGAAACTGTCCTTTCCTTAAATTATATTTCCCAGAAACTGTTCACTACAGAAAGTGTCCTTTCCTGACAGCATACCTTTCCTGAAAGAAAGACAAAACATATCATTTATTCCAAAGGAAAAAAAACCGACGGCTAATTTCAAAAAACGTATAAAAGAAAAATACATCGTCTATAATCAAATCTGATCCTTAAAAAATAAGTGAAAATAAGTGAAAATAAGTTAAAATAAGTGAAAATAAGTGAAAATAAGTGAAAATTAGTCAAAATAAGGAAAAATCACTTCTATGATAAGTTCATATAACTACTAATATCTTCATTAAGTGCCTAAAGTGAAAATATCTGCATTTTGTGGTCTTAGTAAATCTACCGCCCCGAGCCCTCAAGCAAGATCGGCTCGACCATCATTGTTGCACAGAGATACAAGGAAATCAACCATTATTGATCCATAGATTTGGTACTCAACCCCAGTTAACCCGTGGCAAAATTCCCTTAAATCACGTCGGCTTCCAAGCTTCATCCAGGACCATCTCCCCGAGCTCCAAAAGTTCCAGAGCCATGGCCCACTGACTTCCTTTCTCACAGGCGCTGATGCTGGCTCCGTAACCTCAAATGGCACCATTTCATGGCAAAGGTGAACATGAATATATATATATATATATGTATACATATATATAATAAAAAATAATATATATTTGTAAATATATATGTATATGTATCTATATATAATAAAAATATAATATAATTTGTATATATATATATGTGTGTGTGTCGTATACGTATGTATTATAGCATGATTTGGAAGACACCTTTAAGCCTAAACGTAAGTTGGCAAGTAACCCTTTTTTGGGTATGGCCAATCTTGGATGGTCGGATCCCCTTCAACCAAAAAATGTCTGAATAGTCAATTTTGCCATCCACATGGCAAAAACATCTTCACCCAGGAACCTATCAAACCAAGGTTGGCGCGGTGATTTGGGCGGCATCTTTGAGCCAACTACTTCACAATACCCAATGAGGCCATTTCATTGACCATCACCCCAGGTAGGGTGGAAAACTAAAAAACAAAATGATACCACAGTGACAGTAGGATTTGAACCAACAGTAGCAGCCACCCGGTAATGGTGGATGAGATTGGACGCTGATCATGCAAAGTCAAGAGTGAACACTGGGACCAGGGACCCTCTTAACATTGTCAACCTTTGGCAGTCCACAAAGCGTTGTCATCATCATCCTTTGCTGGTTATGATTGGTTATGGTTATTGTCCATTTATAGCAAAGAAACTAAAGGATTAAAATAGCTATCCAGTGGGTTGGGGATGATATCATTCAACATCAAACTGCATCCTCAAAGATCCTCAAAGACTCAAGGCACAAATCCCGCTGACTTCGAGTGCCATTTGAGGCATCGAAGATAGGAGCCACAAGGCATCTTTCCACAGGCCTGCTCCTGCTCTTCTGACCGGACCACCCCAGTGTTCCATTGGGCACTAGGCACACTAGGCATAGCAACCGTTTTTTGCAATCCCGTCTCTTTAGAAAAAACACGACCAAAACAGAGTTTAAAGATATTTAATCCATGTCTAATGATGATGAAGTGATGTATTTAGTGATGGATTCCTCTTTATTTGGTCGAAGGGGAGAGGGGCCATCCAAGGGGAGGGGATGAT
Source organism: Cladocopium goreaui (assembly GCA_947184155.2). Lineage (NCBI taxonomy): Eukaryota > Dinophyceae > Suessiales > Symbiodiniaceae > Cladocopium > Cladocopium goreaui. The sequence goes on along the minus strand of CAMXCT020006767.1, from coordinate 689,890 downwards.
CACCGTCCCCATGCTAACCAAGCATTCGAAACCATGCAGGTTACTAAAAAAGGTTGTACCAATTTCACTGTTTAGCAGTGACTGTCAAAGTTTATCAAAGTTTTATCACTATTTTGGCGATTTTTTTACAGCCCCAAATCAAACCACCCAGGGTTTTATTCATCCAGCTTTGGACTTCCGTGGCTGCCCAACCATCAAGATCTCTCCTTCAAAAGCGCTGATGGCTGCAGAGCAAGTCACTTCATCAGGATCTCTGATTCGTCCTGGGGTCATGGCACGTCTCCACGAGGTTTTCTCTTGGTATCCCTTTGCAAAACTCACCATTTAACCGAGTAGCACAATTCCCAGCATTGATCAATCAACATGGGCATCTCAAATGGTTCAGTTGAAAAGGATAACAACTGCTAAAAACTGCTGAAAAGCACAATTTTACTATCACGTGGTTGGGAACTCAATTCGTTTCTCCTTGGCCCCCCATTGAAAAGAGAATGTCGGTTTTCCAGTTGCACTGCTGTTGGCTGCAATAGCTGGCACATGGATGGTCTTCCCTTCGCAGTTGCATTGGCCAAAATGGAAACGGCACATCTCAGTTTTGCTAGGCAAGACAGTGAAACACTGTTTTGACTGTGTATATTCCTATTTGCTTCTATATATATATATAATTCATTAAAATTCTGTGAGTGCACGCCAAAACCAATGGTTAGGATGATTCTCCTTATCAACCCTCATGTTGAGGGCTGCCAGTTGTATGATGTTGTATGTACTTTTGGGGGGCTGCAGTTGAGCATCCAAAGAAGCTCAGCGCATGTTCCCAGGCTGAGCCGGAACCCAAAGCCTCGATGGCAACAAGCCGATTTCCAACGGGGCATGAAAAAACTCCAATCGTGGATAGAAAGATGCAAAAAGGTTGTATACATATCTATCTGTTTGTCTGTTTCTGTTTATATAATTCGATATATTTGTCTATCTGTCTGCCTGCCTGCCTGCCTGTCTGTCTGCCTGTCTGCTTGTCTGTCTGCCTGCCTGTGTCTACCTGTCTGTCTGCCTGTCTGTCTATCTGTCTGTCTGCCTGTCTGTCTGTCTGCCTGTCTTTCTGTCTGTCTCTCCATCTGTCTGTCTGCCTGTCTGTCTGCCTGTCTGTCTGCCTGTCTGTCTGCCTATCCTTCTATCTGTCTGTCTGTCTATCTATCTGCCTGTCTGCATGTTTGTCTATCTGTCTGTCTGTCTATCTGTCTATCTGCCTATCTGTCTATCTGCCTATCTGCCTATCTGTCTTGTATTCAACCAGTTTTACAACATAAATGCTTTCGAGAACTTCGAGTCATGCGCTAGGCTGCTAAGCCTTGTTTCCTTCATCTCCAGCTATCTCCAGTCGCCGAGGCACGCTAAGGAAGGCATTCTGCGTCACCAGTCCCGGGCGAATGGATGTCTCCAACATCTCTGTGAAGATCATCCCCGCCAAGTCCCACCTGCCGGGTATCGACTGCAGATGTTTTGTGGCACTTAGAACTGGGATTCTGCTTTTTCATGGACCCAGGTGAAGGTCATATAATGTTAGTTGTCCATGAAGCAGGTCTCAGTGTGTGCTCCGAGAGCCTCGTGCTAAGACTTCCAATTTCTTCAGAGGACGCGGTGTACATCGGTGTAGGACCGGTAAGGTCGCTACACCATCTCAGCAGCCTTAAGGCTTCCCAAAGCGAGAACCCCAAAAGCCTTTCCGGAGAATGATTTTGCTCGTATGTATTCCTTGCTATCTGTTGTGCTTCAGAATTGTGTGCTTGAGTTTCGTAACGACAAGTCACCACGATGTTGCATACTTGTATTTTGCAAATAAAGAGCCGTGAATTTGCCATGGTGTTCCTGTAGTGCTCATCCAGCAATCCATGCCTCAACTATTAGTGGCCCCTGAAAGGAGCCCCAACTTGAATAAATTGGGAATATTTTAAACCCTGGGGCCCCTTATGCCACTATACCTCATACGAGTATTTGGTGAAACTACGCGCATCAGCCATCATATGGATGATGGTTGTAAGTCCTCCAGCTGGGCTAAGCGAACCCATCTACTGCGTTCATAACTGACCTGAGGTACCCAGCAATACAACATAATTAAATGCAATTTGCGATTCTTAGCTCTTCAGTCCGTCAACAAATAGTTAATCCAGTGAAAGTGGAGGTTCTCCAAGGACCTTTCCCCCACCGGCTGCCACCTGTCCCCACACGCCGTGATGGCCGCGTTGTACGTCACCTCGTTGCTCCTCAGGGATGAGCATCGCTTCGCTGTGAGCAGTGCCAGGGCCATCGACCAGCGGCCGCGCAAGGCGGAGATGCAGGCGCTGTAGCTGAAGTTGTCAGGGGGCACCTGGGAGTCAGGGATGGCCAACCATGCCAAAGAACATGTCATGGTTTAGTGGGGATAGAAATATATATATATATAAATACACATTCAATGATTTTTAATAGATAGAAAGGGAGGTTATTAAAAGAGGTTATGGTAATACTTGTTTATGGGGAGCTTACTGACCCGCAATTACCATGATTATACGTTACCAGTACCATAATTTACCCACATTGATGGCAAACCGTGTGGCAATATGCACAAATACCATCGAAACAGTGGGTTTTGGCCCCAAAAAACATCTGAGGGCCTGAGATATCAAGATCATCAAGGCCCTATCCGGTCCTATCCTCCAAAGGCCACCTGACACCAGGGCACCCGTAACTGCGGCATCTGCTCCAGTAGTGCCAAAGCCTGCTGCCACTGCCTTCCCTTATCGCAAGCGTTCATCAAAGCGCTGCAGGCAACAGGGTTCGGCTCCACCTCGCCTTGGGGCCGGGCGGCAGGGGGAAAAAGATGGTGGCACGCAACCAAAATTGGAAGGGTAAAGGTGCCTGCATCACTTTGGGCGCCCATTTGGGCGCTGAAGCGAGAGTCTTACCAGGGCAAGTAGCAAACAGAAAATGAGTTGGTGAGTGTGGTGATTGCAACTGTTCTTGATCTGTTCATCTGTTCTGATTTTTACAAGGTACAGTATCACATGTAGAGCAGGGCAACCGACCACAGCTAGCAACTACATAGTTACTGATTTGGGGATGATTGTTGAAGTACGGACGACTCCATGTGGTCGGGATCTCCTGCGCTTCTGAGAAAAGCAGGGAGCAAGGCAGCTGAACTTGTATACCTGTGTGGTTTACGGGAAAATCATCGAAAAACACCACTGTCATATAGGAAACCATGACCTTCCAAATATATCCACATGTGATGTTATGTTGGTAATCCTGTAAAATCAAAAACTTCTCACTTCTGGCAAATGCAACAGCGAAAACACTTGAAACATCATGCGGGGGGTCGAACCTACTAGAAATGGGTTACAACCAAGCAAATAGGAAATAAGAGGTTGGCAAGCATGGTTACTTGGGCAGCACCCGAATTAGAGACTGGCCACTGCTAGTCGACATTTGAACCAGTCAGCCGGGCATTCACGGAACCTTTTGGAACTGCCTTTGAAGCAAGTTGTAGAGCGATAAAACCATTCCACGCAGATGGAGCGACACCTGAACTAAAATGCTAGTTACTGGGGATACTTTCAACCCTTGCCAGTGGAAATGCGTGATGAGCAACCATGTCAGTTTGCTGCTTCCCTAGATTAGCCGTATACTTTCACAATCACTTTCTGGCGCCATCCATGCCAGTGGAAACTTTCGAAGCATATTCCGCCAGGCGTCCCCGACGTTTCCCAAGGTCGGTCCCCGCACCAGTGGAATTCTGCTAAACGGATCTAAAACTCGCCTCTGCTAGGTGGAACCTCTAAGATCTAGAGCCTGGCGTGCTTGGGATAGCCCTTGATGGCGGTGCGAACCGCCAAATCCGCCATGATTTCCTCACTGCCGCCATAGACCGCTGGGATCTTGTACATGCGTGAGAAGACCTGCGCGTTGCAGTGAGGCAGTGACCAATAAAACCAACAAACTTAAAGCATCGATCATTGATCACCGACCATCATCGCCATAGATGATATCATCATCATCATCATCGTCATCATCATCAGCAGCAGCAGCAGGAGCATCAGGAGCATCAGGGGGCACAGCAATGATGATGAAACTGTTTGTCCCCACCTCTACGACACGTCCCATGCCAGTCTGGGTGACACCACGTCCACCCAAAACCTGCACGGCATTGTCAGCAACCAAGTGGTTCATACCTTGCGACAGCGCCGGCCAAAGAAACAAGCTTGGTTCGGTTGCTTTAGTGCCCTAAGGATCCCCAAGGTACGACCCATGCCCTTCCTGTATAGAAAATGATACAAGGTCTGTCCATTCCCATCATCCCCTGTTTTTGAAGGATTTCGGAAATCTATTTATGCCCAAAACTGGAAATAAATGGAAATAAGACATTATTGGACTCATTCCCGTTACCCTCCAAGCAACTTACATAACTCTGGAAATCCATCCATTTCCCTGGGAAATGATCCGTAAATTTCATGGATTCTCATGGATTTTCCATATAAGGCATTTACCTTTGATTCGGGGCGCCAAAATGAATCAGGGCGCCAAATATCAATGGTGAAACTTACATGAAATGCTGAGAAGCAGGTCATGCTGAGAAGCACACAATCTGCTGAAAAGCATGTCTTGTTGTGACATTATCATGCCTATTTTTTTTGATGGAAATGGTGAAACTTAAATGCTGAGAAGCAGGTCATGCTGAGAAGCACAAAATCTGCTGAAAAGCATGTTTTGTTGTGAAATGTTTTTTTTGACGGAAATGGTGAAACTTAAATGCTGAGAAGCAGGTCATGCTGAGAAGCACAAAACCTGCTGAAAATCATGTTTTGTTGTGAAATGTTTATTTTTTTGATGGAAAAAAATAATTTAATGGATGTTTGATTGGGGAACATTCAAGAAACACCCAAACTGGAACTAAAAGGTATGGTCGATTTATTTTTGTATATATGTTGATTTTCTTTGTGCTGATAAGCACTATTTTGCTGAGAAGCAATTACTGTGCTGAGAAGCACTGCAAAACAAACCTAAATCGAAATGCCATGAGTACCATTTATCCAATCACTGAATGTCACCAACCCCAGGTATGTTGAACAAAAACTTCAAGATTTGTTTCAACTGTAGATTTAATTTACATGACATGAATCCATGTAGGATCCAATCAAGGAAATATTGAATATTATAGTTAAATGGGGCCTTCTTAGTATCTGTCCTGTCAGGAACCTTTCAGGCACTGTCCATCCTCGAGCACTTCAAGATCTTCAGGTCTCACTGTGTTGAACAGCACGATGCTGAAAAGCATCAGAGACCGAGTTGAAAAACTCTTTCCAGCCGAAAGGCTGTGTGATAGTGCTGAAAAGCACAGGTGCTGAAAAGCACCCTCGTCGCACAGGGCGACAGGCTGGGAGTTTCACCTGGCATCCCAGTGCCAGCCTTTTTTTTTGTAAACGGCTGACGCCAAGGTCAGTCCCTCCAAGTAAACTTGCCATGCAAGCAGTGAAACCTTGGGAAGTCTCATCCAGTATGAGTGGGATGTCGGGTGCCCTTCTCACTGCAGCCAGTGTCCATCGGCCCATTTGGGTGGGGGCGGCCTTAAGTGGACCCTCCCGGCACTGTCTCTGTGGGTCGGAAAATCTCGTCTCTCCAGGATACGGTGGGATGCACCAAGGGAGTAACTGGTTGTCATGGGGAGTTGAAGGAGGATACTAGAAAAGGGGATGGGTGCACCCCCCTGCCAGGTTGAAGACGCATACACATACTGCATGGACTCACCAAACGTACAAGCGTACACGCGCACGCACGCGCATACAGAGACTGTGTACCCAAGAATGTGTGGAGTATACAGCGAACTCACTAGTATGTTCACTCCCCGCGTGAGTGATATTTAACCTAGGTGTGTCTGTATATATATATATATATATGTGTGTGTGTGCGTGTGTGCGTGCAGCATGCAAGGACAATCAAAACATCATCAAGGTGAAATACACTACCTCAAGAAGTATGATTCTAATTTTACTGTCGTGTATTTTCTTGGGATCCAATGATGACAGGGGATGGAAAAAAGTTTGGTATGTGGCATGGGAACCAACTTTTCACCAGGAATACTGCTGACATGTTTCTTTGTAGTTGGTCAGCAGTCATGCTTGTCAATTGTTTTGCAAAAAAAGTAGACTGAATAAAGCTATCTTTAGCTGTGCTTTTCAGCACAAGAAGTCCGTGCTTTTCAGCACAGAAAAGGCACACACAGGAGTCAGACGAACTACTGTCACCGTGAAAGATTGCAATCATCCGCCCAGACGTGTCCTCACGAAGTGCAGGAAGAAAGAAGGCACTTGAAGCGCCTTTGATCCAAAATTTCTTGAGGCATCACACTCATCACAAATGATTCGATTTCGGTTGAACCCATGGCTAGACTTCTAAGGAACCGGAAGTGGCCATGAACTTGAATTTCTGATGAATGAAGTTGCTGTTCATCACAAATCAAGATCGGCGGGACTACCTCAGTTTGTGATGAATTTGACTGAGGTTCATCACAAAATCATACTGTCTTCAAGACCTTGGATCAGTTTTTCACTGATTCTTTTCATACCTGTGCCTGGGGAACAGGGTGATTTGTGATGAACCTCAGTCAGGTTCATCACAAATCCAGGTTTCTTTGGATAGGTCATTTTGTGATGAACAACCATGTGGTATTGATTTGTGATGAACCTCAGTCAAGTTCATCACAAATCACTGGTTGGGATTAACAAGTTGCCAGCTGATTTGTGATGAACCTGACTGAAGTTCATCACAAATCACTGGCTGGGATTAACAAGTTGCCAGCTGATTTGTGATGAGCCTGACTGAAGTTCATCACAAATCACTGGCTGGGATTAACAAGTTGTCAGCTGATTTGTGATGAACCTGACTGAAGTTCATCACAAATCACTGGCTGGGATTAACAAGTTGCCAGCTGATTTGTGATGAACCTGACTGAAGTTAATCACAAATCACTGGCTGGGATTAACAAGTTGCCAGCTGATTTGTGATGAACCTGACTGATGTTCATCACAAATCACTGGCTGGGATTAACAAGTTGCCAGCTGATTTGTGATGAGCCTGCCTGAAGTTCATCACAAATCACTGGCTGGGATTGAAAAGTTGCCAGCTGATTTGCGATGAACCTCAGTCAGATATGTATGCACGCATGTGCCAGCATGTTGGTGAGTCCATGCAGTATGTGTATGCGTCTTCAACCTGGCAGGGGGGTGCACCCATCCCCTTTTCTAGTATCCTCCTTCAACTCCCCATGACAACCAGTTACTCCCTTGGTGCATCCCACCGTATCCTGGAGAGACGAGATTTTCGGACCCACAGAGACAGTGCCAGGAGGGCCGATGGACACTGGCTGCAGTGAGAAGGGCACCCGACATCCCACTCATACTGGATGAGACTTCTCAAGGTTTCACTAAAAAAAGGCTGGCACTGGGATGCCAGGTGAAACTCCCAGCCTGTCGCCCTGTGTGACGAGGGTGCTTTTCAGCACCTGTGCTTTTCAGCACTATCACACAGCCTTTCGGCTGGAAAGAGTTTTTCAACTCGGTCTCTGATGCTTTTCAGCATCGTGTTTTTCAACACAGTGAGACCTGAAGATCTTGAAGTGCTCGAAGATGGACAGTGCCTGAAAGGTTCCTGACAAGACAGATACTAAGAAGGCCCCATTTAACTATATAATATTCAATAGTTGCATGATTGGATCCTACATGGATTCATGTCATGTAAATTAAATCTACAGTTGAAACAAATCTTGAAGTTTTTGTTCAACATACCTGGGGCTGGTGACATTGAGTGATTGGACTAATGGTACTCATGGCATTTCGATTTAGGTTTGTTTTTCCGTGCTTCTCAGCACAGTAATTGCTTCTCAGCAAAATATTGCTTATCAGCACAAAAGAAAACTACCAAAAAACGTTTCCATGGTGTCATGTAAATATATACAAAAAATAAATCGACCATACCTTTTAGTTCCAGTTTTTGGGTGTTTCTTGAATGTTCCCCAATCAAACATCCATTAAATTATTTTTTTTCCATCAAAAAAAAAGACATGTCACAACAAAACATGCTTTTCAGCAAATATTTTTTGCTTCTCAGCATGACCTGCTTCTCAGCATTTCATGTAAGCTTCGCCATTTCCATCAAAAAAAATAGACATGTCACAACAAAACATGTTTTTCAGCAGATTTTGTGCTTCTCAGCATTTCATGTAAGTTTTACCATTTCCGTTAAAAAAATAGACATGTCACAACAAAACATGCTTTTCAGCAGATTTTGTGCCTCTCAGCATTTCATGTAAGTTTCGCCATTTCCATCAAAAAAAAATAGACATGTCACAACAAAACATGCTTTTCAGCAGGTTTTGTGCTTCTCAGCATTTCATGTAAGTTTCGCCATTTCCATCAAAAAAATAGACATGTCACAACAAAACATGCCTTTCAGCAGATTTTGTGCTTCTCAGCATTTCATGTAAGTTTCGCCATTTCCATCAAAAAAAATTAGACATGTCACAACAAAACATGCTTTTCAGCAGATTTTGTGCTTCTCAGCATTTCATGTAAGTTTGACCATTTCCGTCAAAAAAAAAGCCCTGTCACAACAATTCATTTTGGCGCCCTGATTCATTTTCGCGCCCCGAATCAAAGGTAAATGCCTTATATTATCTATGGTGAAGTCAGCCAGGTCTCAATGGTCACACCGAGTGGCGCGTGGTCTGGTACTTCAGCAAAGCAATGCGTGCGCCGACCTCTGCGCCCTGGGAGCCGAAGGAGACCATGTTGTAGGTGATATCCTGAACGTGTCTGCTGATAAGACAAGCTTTCGTTTCAACAGGCCCTCATGTTCCCATGTTGCATCTGAGTGTTGCTGGCCTCAACAAACTCATTTAGACCCATAACATCAGGAACCTGTGTGACTCTAGCAAAGCATCCGGATATATGCATCCCATCCCACTCCGGTAAAGGACTCTAGTATACAAATTGTACAAAAGTCTGTGCATGTATATATATATAAATAATTATACATATATGTGTGTGAATATATATATATTTATATATATAATTATATATCTCTATATATATAATTATATATTATTTAGATTACTTATTTATTTATTTGTTTATTTATTTATATTCCTTGCTGGACCAGGTTGTCTTGTTGTTTCTTTTTTGCCTGCTTACTGTAACTTTCCGTAAATCTTATCCAACTGGTCACATGGCCCATTTTGTGACGGTGAGTCGTTCCACATTCCCATGGTTATGTCCAGTCGTCCTTCCCCAGATTCCGAATGTTTAGATCCGTATCAATATCCGCTTCTGGCTGGCACTTCCTGCTGAGGCAATACAGATACAACATCCTGCCAACTGCAGTTCTTGATATTTGGCCTTTCACTTCCATACTTGTTGGACAAATTCAACAGGGTTCCAACACAGCAAATGAATGTGTGGCCCCGATCAATGACAAACCCGCACCTTTTTCCGCTTTGGGCTAGGCGATAGCCGGGGATGTCTGGGGATCAACCTTACACTGCTCATCCTGGTAGGATCCTACATGAGACGCCGGCGCTTGTGTGTCACATCTGCTGCCTCTGCCACTTCTGCCACCTCTGCCAGTGTGGTCACTGGATGTGCACGACAGATGGAGGTCAATAACCTGCTTGGTTGAGTAAACCCCCTGAAAAAAAATGAATCAAGCGGGATCATCCTCCCAAATCGAGAGAAAAAAAACATCTGAAACCAATATATAACCAGAAACTGTCCGTCAGGCAAGACTGCTCGAAGGTTCTGAAGGTAAACATTTAGTTCACGGGCCTTGGATGTGCTTTAGGGTCTCACACAAAATGTTCAAAGTAAGAACACGTAACCCCAGAATCCCAGCATCCTCAAATTGTGATTACATGGGCTACTGCAATCTGAAAACAAACATTGTCAATCTTATTGTTGACTGGTTAGTACATATGTCTATTCATAGCAAAAAATTAAAGGATTAAGCTACCCATCCAAGAATGACCTAGTAAACCATCAACTTGGAACGCAAATCCCAGGAACGATGCGCTTGTGCGTGTCCCACGCCAGATCACAGCCGCGGGCCTTGAGACATAGCAGTTCCCTCCCGGTCAAGCCGGAGCAGGTCAGCACGATGGCGTCGTCGTGACGAACGCAGTCCCATTGCAGAATGACGTCTTTGCGGAGTGACATGTCGCCGATGTAGCAAGTCCTTGGCACAAGGAGGTTTTGACAAAAGTGTGTTCGTTAGATGTTCATAGATGTTCCCAGTAAATTCTCCTGAGCTGCTCTTTTCACTTTTCACCGATGGAAAACCCAGAGCAAAATCATCTATAGTTCTTGCCTTGCCGGATTCGATTGCTGGAGGGTATATAGCACCCAATATCCGCAACGAGCCTGCGATACCCTGCAAAAGGTTTCACTTGGTCGGGCTACTTTCCAACCCAAGGCACTTCGTAGCCCATTAACTAAGCCCATCCAAGTCCCATTTCAGGCTAATTTTTTTTGATATTATTTGGGATGATTTCCCCCTCACTCTGTAATTATCATTTATGTTGAGGTCGTGTGAGGTCTGCTGATTAGCCTACCTACCCAAACCAAGGCAAAAAAAAAACATGCCATGATGAATGATGCCCTTCATGTTTGATTCAAAAGCAAGATGTAGCTGCATCATTTGTATATATTACAAGCCGCTAAGCCGCGAAAAAACACATCCTACCATATCTACAATATACAACCAGCGCCCAGCGCATCATTGCGCATCATTGCGCATCATTGCGCATCATTTAATCAAATTTTAGCCAGGTTTATATTATCAAACAGCTGTCACGATGTTCCAAGTCTCCCAGGCTCCGGTATTGGTATGTCGCATCCCGAAAGCTTCATCCCACAGGCCACCGCATGGCCGTCACTTCGGACAAGCACCGTGTGACAGCCGCCGGCCGACACGTGAGTGTAAGACATTCCCTCAGCCAAGGGCCTTGGAGGTTCAGGACATGTTCTGCCGAAAGTGGGTGAATTTTGAATGGGGTAAATGACGTTTACTTTACACACGAAAAGACCCAAGATCTGGATCTGTATGGCTACAATCCATCCAGGGGCGGAATGTTGCATTCTCCATATTCATCACGTCCGCAAGCAACCACCGAGCCGTCACTCCGCAGAAGCGCTGTATGAAGATTTCCAGCGGAAATTTGGATGTATGACATTCCTTGCTCCAGAGGAGGGATATTGCATTGCCCATTGTCATTCACCCCGCAGGCGACAGCAATGCCATCGCTTCGCAGGAGAACAGTATGACATGAGCCTGCAGACACCTGGATGTATGACATTCCTGGCCGAAGGGGTGGAATAGTGCATTGTCCATTTCCGTTGTAGCCGCAAGCTACAGCAGTTCCATCACTTCGCAGAAGCACTGTGTGAGAAAAGCCGGCAGACACTTGGGTATATGACAATCCTTGTCCCAAAGGTGGAACATCGCATTGTCCATAGAGGTTATCTCCGCAAACCCTCGCAGCACCATCGCTTCGCAAAAGCACGCTATGATGAAAGCCCGCAGCCACGTAGGTGTACGACATCCCCTCCGCTAGGACCGGAACGTTGCATCGTTTGTGGCGATTGGATCCGCAGGACACGACACGGCCATCGCTTCGAAGAAGCACCGTGTGCGTCAAGCCTGCAGAGACCTACACGAACGGAAGCAGGTCCATGATCAAATCATGCTAGGATGGAACATAAAACATATGTCGAACTTTCGAACCAGTACTGGACCAGCAATCACATGTGTACAATTTACATACATGTATAATATATGTATATATGTGAAATAGATGAACATATCATCTCATTAATCAAGTATACATTATACAGTATACAGTATTATAGACCATTTTATATCGAGGATTCTCGTTCAAAAAACTTAACACTTTCATGAATCCAGCCTGGGTGTATGAGATTCCCTCGTCTAAATATGGGATGTCGCATTGGCCGCTCACATTTTGTCCGAGAGCCACGGCATATCCATCGCTACGCAGCAACACCGAGTGCAACTCGCCAGCGGAAGCCATTGCGTTGGAGCGTTAGAGCTAAAATGGCTGGAACCTGCACGTGAAACTTTGAAAATTGCTGTCCAGAACTGTCCAAAAATTAGGATTTTACATGATTCCAAGCTGATTGGGAGGTAAGCATCAGAAATTTGGAAAGCTCAAATCTTGAGATTTAAGCATGAAACAACTATGGAGCTTGAACCAGCAGCGGGGTATGGCTCTGAATGCGTTAAGGCGCTCAATGGGTCCACCAAATGAGCCTTTTGTCATGGTCAATGTTTGGTAGTCCACCAAAAATGTCATGTCTTGCTGGTTATATGGTTGTTTTGCATAGCAGAAAGCTAAAGGGTTAAAGTAGCTATTCAAGGTTGGGGTTGTTGTTGAAAAAAGAGGCCCAATCATATCCAATAATCACTAGTTTAACCCGTGGCACATGTTCAGAATCTGCAAACACAAGACCTTTGCATGTTCTGCCCATCCATGCTTTCATGGGTTGTCCCCTGTCAACCTGCCAAGTGCACAATTTTTGAAACTTGTTATCTTTCTGAATAATTGTGGTTGCGGGGTCACACCCTATTGAAAAGTACTAATCACATGGGGATCATCATTCCACATAGGAATGCGACTTCAAAAAATGCTTGATGCCAACAGCCAATTTCATGTTTTTATACTCATAACTTGACTCATAACACCGGACGTTTCTGGCTGCTTCAAGCACCATAGTTGTGTGGCCAATCGGCCCCCAAGTTGTTGATGGTTCGATCGCCACATGGTTTTATGGCTCAAAGTGGGACCAATACATTTGCTGACGTTATAGTTGAACGACGTTGAACGCCACCTGATTATTGTAAGCTATGTGAATCACTTCATCGTGGGATGCAAACTGGCTAATATTGTTTATAACGCCCCCCCGAAACATTGAGGATCATCCTCCCAAACAGGGTCTTAACATGATAAAATGATCCAACATGTTGAAAACCACTATCCAATCGCTATACAAAAAATGTATCAAATCATGCTCACTATATAACGTTATCTGATGTCAGTTGCTAACCAATATTAACTATATAATGTTAACAAATCTTACTGTAACTAATGTTAACTAACGTTCATGATCTGATGACCAGATCATTAATTGTTCCCCAACAGGGAGATCCCAAAAACTTCCAGCTTCTGTATGGGAGCTGCCCAGCGGCATAGAGCATCTGGGTGCACGTCTCCACACCCGCGAACATCCTCGATGTGAACACAGCAGGCGCCACAGAATCCACAGGAAATTTTGGAAACATCAAGGTGGTTAAGCCTACATTGGAAATAAACATGCAAATTGGGAGTTGATCACATGTTTGTTTTTCACCAAGGCTCTTCTACAGTAACTTTCCAAACGTATTGTTCAGGGACGGCTTGAAGGACCGTTCTTAATTTGTAACACCTTTGCAGTTTGCGTTCATAGATGTAGTGCAGTAGTGCAGTTCTGAATATTTACTGAAGATACTGCATTTGAAATCACATGAATCTAAACAACAAACAGCCATCAAGGCTCAGGACACCCTTCTTGAAGGTTGGTTTGAGGTCCTCAACATAGTCAACAGCTTGGTTCCCACGCATGGGTTCTGAACACTCTGACATAAGATTTGCGTGGCATCAAGCTGATCGTTTCCCCTTATGTTCGAAATCGTTTCTGCAGTTTGGTCGGCCACTTTAAACTTACAAGTGGATGATGATTTCCATGGACAAACTTGTACCTTGGCACCCTTCAAAAATGGCAAGTGTTTAGTCCGGCCATGCATTTTCCCTGTGTTAAACAATGGTAACCATCAAATCACCCAGAAACACTATAGAACCCTTCACCAATCATCTTTGTTGGCGAAATACCCATCATTTCATGGTTGAATCCAAGCAGTAACCCATGGAAAATCCACCCCTTCACTAGTCGTGGGCCGGAACCGCCAAGCATCTGCGCCAGCTTTTCGCGGATCACTGGCTGTTCGATCAAGGGCTTTCCGAAGACCTTTCGCTGCATGGCCCACTTGAAGGTCTCCTTGCATGGCCGGACACATCTCTAAGATAGCTGAGAACTCCAGCGTTTTTTGGATAAACAATTGATAAATCATTGGTAAGTTGATAAATCAGGGAGAAGGACAATTATGCTACTGGCCAGCATGAAGTTAATTGACGCTAAGTTGGGGTTGGAACTGAAATACCATGAAATTATTGTGCCAAACAACAATCAATGAATCGGGCCGCATCCCTTGAACTGTACTACGGCTCTATGGTGCAGGATACAGTGTTGTTTCATCCTTACAAATAGGGCCCATTGGGTCCCTGCATTTTCAGAGAGGCCATGTTTTGATGGCAACATCCTTAATCAGGAGCCTCTGGACCCCCATCACTTATGTATATTTTGTATATTTACATGAATAAAACATAATTTATATATTATATATAATATATATATAACTTGGGCGTATCCCAAAATGGATGGCTTAGAATGGAAGCTCCTGTTAAAATGGATGAGTTGGGGGTATTCGCAGTCCATATTATATATGTATAATCCATTATAATCCAACCTACTCAGATTTATTGTCCCCAATGAAGGACCCTAAATGAATAGATCACATGCTAAACATATGTTGACTTTGTGGGGTTTCCATTAGGAAGGGGTTAATAATTATCCTGAATACATGGGCACCTTTGTCCTTCTCTGGGGCATCATTGTCCAGAAATCTGGTGCATTGAAGGTTGCACGATGGTCATCTGAGGTACACCCTTAAAATCCATGGACCTCATGGAGTCATGGACCTCCCAAAAAAGTGGACAATATTTGTTGGCTTTATCTTTTGTATCGTTCAACTATTGTTCTATGGCTCCATGTTCAATTTCCCGTGGATCATCGTAACCGCCCACCCTCCTCAGTGCAAATTCGTGCGCGAGCGATGCACACCACGGTGATCATCCAGCGCTCGTGGTTGAAATTGGACATGATGATCTGGAAGCCTGGTGCTGTGGCAAACCCCAGGAAGACCACATCCTAATTCCTCTATCGAGTGGGGATATCCAAAAAAAATATGCCATCGAACTTGTGGGGTTTATTGTTTGGGTGCAAAGGGATGATGCAATGGTCATGAACCATGACTATAAAAATTGGACCCCAAATCGCATAAATCGTTGGAAATTTCCCCTAGCCTCAAGTGAAACCTGACTGGTCAATTAGCCACCTGACTGGGTTACTTGAAGTCCTCATGGGAGTGGTCAATCCTGCCTTTGTTCTCGGTTCCAATGAGGTACTTCTTGGGCACAATGCAGTTCTCATAGGTCACATAAGCAGTCCCCGCCTGGGAGAGCACGCGCGCACCCGAAAAAGGGAATTCTTGGAAGTTGGGCCAGGCTCATAGGTGATCCCATATGCAAAGGGGATAGATCCTTTTGGTTGGATATATCATATATCTAGGTATATCCTAGGCTCCAGCTCAAAGTTTGAGGCATTTCTATACACTATTACGCCCATTGTTAATAAACTGTGGGTTCACACCTTGAAATTATCAGCTTCGAGATTTATTAAGCTGCCTTGTTGACTCAAAGCAGTCCCTGATATCAATGAGCAGTAGCTCACCAAACATTGGTTGAACGAATATCAAAGTCAAAGGGGGCTACTATATGTTATTACATGTCATTGCTATTTATCACTTACATGCCCAAAATTGTCCAACTCCATGTGTGCACATAGGAATCCAAACTCATGTCTTTCAACTTTTTCTATGCAATGATTACCTGTAACGATTACTCTCCCAGGATCATTTCAACATTTCTGGTTGGTGGTTTGAACCATCTTGAAAAATATTTGTCAATGGGAAGGATTATCCATATATCATGGAAAATAAAAAATGTTTGAAACCACCAACCAGATTTTCTCTTCAACTCCAAGCTGCTGCGCTGGAATATTTGCTCTTCATGATCTTCGTCTGCACCGCATCAGATCTCGGGATCAGCATCATCGAAATGCCGCCCGCACCGGCCTTACCAGTGCGCACCGCCGTCACGAACCAATCCGCATACCTTGGGAGGTGCGGATGGGAGTCATAGCCCCCATAGCCCAATCGATATTCATGGACCAATGGATGTCTGGGGATGGATCAATTCATTGGAGGCCTTGGGATGCCTTGGGTCTCAGGAATATGATTCCACATGACACATGATGCTTATTTCTGGTGTGTCTGCGATCTTTTGGCAGGTGGCACAGAAATTTGATCACGAGACCTGCATCTTTGATCAGGATGTGGAGGCTGGGCTGCAAATTCAAAATGGAAGAAGGACGGTCGGGGAGTTTGAAAAACAGGGAACCTATTCAGTTTCCAAAACTTTGACGATTGCGCGTACGTAGCAAGCCCGGGGAAGCTCTGCCAAATGTCAATAGCCACTTTCCCCGAATAGATGCCATATGACTGCCATATGCAAGTTTGGAGGCATCTGGATCTACATTTGATATCTCCCCCGGTTGCCAGATCTCTCCACAATTCCCGACAGGATGCAGCAGATCCAAGATACCGGTCCTATCCGGTGATTCTAACTGACCTGGAAGATAATCTTGGAAGATAAATGGATATTCTGATTTCTAATGTAATCCAGGTCAGTTTATGACTGTCAAGATAATATGACTGATAATGGATATTTATGACATTTTATGACTCATATTTCTCCAATGCCGGTGACACATGGTGACACCACCTCTGGGCTGGTGGCAGATCCCCACGGGGTCACCTGGAACCACAATTTAAATTGCCCCACTTCCCACAGAGCTAGAGCAGCTAGGGTTTCTCATGGTGGTATGGGAGGGATATGTGGTCTGATCATCCTGAAAATGCCAATCCAAGACATACCATCCCTGATCCAAGTGAGAGATTCTGGCTAAACATCCACCCCGCACTAGCCAACAAGGTCATACAAAATCCAGGACACATTTCACCTGTGATTCCAACTATGCCTGAACCACCGCCCCCTGAACACGGAAAAATATTCTCGTCAGTTGGGATGATCCTCAGGACCTCCCATTTCTAGGGTTGAACGTTGAACATGATTTTAAACAAAAACAGGACTGAAACCACCCAGCAGTTGATAAGAAAACCCGTTCTATCCCCAAGTTGGTAAAAATAGTCCCCTTAGATTTCTTGGTTCGAACATGGTTTCCACAGGGTGCCATGTTAACCTTTTCCAAGGTACATTCCACCCGTGATCCACTTCTTGGTGCCATTCACGATGTAATTCTCTCCGGAGGCGTCCAACACAGCGGTGGTGCGCAAGCCCGCCACATCACTGCCCGCGAACGCTTCAGTGATGGACAGCACCTGGGAGCGGTGCACGGGACATGTTGTCTTTGTCGGGGATAATGGTGAAAAATGCTGGAAACTGAACGGTGGACATGAATGGACATGTAGGTTCGTTAGGGTGGTAGATAGAGTGATATGTTGTTTGTGTTCCCTTTGGTCAAAGGCTACTATATGTATTTGTTTAATATATGTGATGAAGCATTGGGAGATGAAATCGTTTTGGAAAATGAAGCAGCTCATGCCGTTCCATGCTTACTTTTCGAGGAGTGCAAGCCAGCGAAAAAAGATGCAACCAGCCATGCTGAAATCCGAGCAAACTATAGAAGCACCATGTTTGCAAACACATCTTTGTTTTTTAGGCTATAGGCTGATACGAAGGTCTCTTCAAATGTGGGGATCCCCAACAACCTTAGGTTTGAATACTAACATGGTCTAAGTTTCGATGATTTGGATTGATTTGGTGGTAATCATGGTCCCCATGACTTAGATATGAGTTCTTGTACAGTATATAGTACTCCCCATCACAGCCACATGGCGCCCAGGGTATTGCCACGCTGCGCAAGTCTGATCGCCCTTGATGATGGGAGGAACCACATCATTCTTCATCCAGTCCGAGCCATATTTCCTGATCAAAGACGTCCAAAGATGTCCAAAACATCCAGCTACCAACTTCATTGGCTCTGTTGACTCGGAAAAATCTGAACGGAGAACCCGTTCTTTATCAGTAAACTTTTTTTCCAGCCAATGTTCCCTTCATCCAATTCTGAGACAACTGCAACCCACGGAGAGCATCCAAAAAATCGCGGCAAGTCTAGCATTGCAGGGTGACATGCCGTGCAGGTTATGAGGAAAAGGTGTTTGCGTACTATTGTGTCTATCTGATGCAGTTGAAATATGCATATACATATATATAACAATTACTGTCTACTTATGAAATATATGCTGTAGCCACACTAAGAATCTCGAGGAGTCCTCCAATGAAGCTGTCCTAGACTCTTGTCCAGGAAACTGGCTTGTAATATCATCAATCAGAACATGTTCAGACATGATATATATATATATATTTATTTATTTATTTATTTATATATTTATTTATTTATATATTTATTCCGGCCATCTCAGCGAAAGTGTTCTCATACTTTCTCATATTGGATTCTGATCACCCATCAATATGCTCAGAAAAGAACGGCTAGTATGCAAGGGGTTGCTGAGTGGTTGGTGGTTCAACTCTATGCAAAATACTAACATCATGCTTGTATACAAAAATGCAAGCAAACACTATACACATACATATTATTATCTGCGACACATCATGTTTCCCAAACATATGAAATACAACCAATGAATACCCATGAGCTCTCTAATGATATTTGTTGTTACGTATCCACAAACATTCATTAACATATTCGATGCACCACCATGTTGTGCGTGTTTCTTATAATGGGGGATGCCCAAAACCATGGGTTTCAATACTAAAAGGCTCTAAGTTTAGATGATTTTGGGCCTAAGACTTTGGACACTATGAATCCAAGAGTCAGCAGCACCGGCAGTCCGATGGACACGGCACCGTCCAAGCCGTCCTCGTAGCCGGGGCACATGGTGCGACAGCGCTCCTCCTGGACGACCATCTCGTGGAAGTAGGTGAACCTTGTTGGGGTGCTTGGAGGAGGGGTGGAAACCCTTGGAAACTGCCACAAACCTGGCTCTTCAATATGATGAAAGTGAAAAAAAAGAGAAACAGGAACATTTAATGTGACTTGGCCATGAAACATAGGGGTTTAAACATGAAAACTAGCGAAACATAGGGAGGTAACCATCACTTGTGGTGAGTCCAGCATCAAAAAGATGGGGACTTAAACATCAAGCATGGGAAGTTAAGCATCAAAATGTGGAGTTAATCAACCAAAATGAATGCAGGTTTGGCTAACCAACTTTACAGCGCGATTGTGGGGGCTAATACTGGCATCCGCAGCATCCATATAGGGTAGAATAGTTAGATCTACATGTGGCTTGTTGTTGTGGCAAAAGTCCGGACAAATAAATATGCATCGATGTGGAATAGGAATAGCAAAATGGATGGACAAATTGGGAACCTGGAAGCTATAGCAGCATACAACAACTATGCGGTAAGTATACTACAACTCTGAAGTGACAAAAACAGTAGACATATACATATAATCATATAATAGTACGTTATAAAACTATAAAACTGTATTGATACAGTAACTATAGCCTAGATATCGCCAGTTTTGCCTCCAGTTTTGACCTAGCAACTCCTCAGGCTTCACCACACCTCCACAGAGACTCGAGGGGATCTTCAAATGAGGACCTGGGCCTTGCACCATGGCGATGAGGCCTCAGCGGCCAGGTTGCAGTGATTCGATTGCCATATCATATCCCGTCATATCCCAATATATGCCTTATTTATGGCAAGAACCTGGCAAGAAAAGTAAAACTGATAAATATCTGATAAATGAATCAACGCAGGCGGAACTTCGAGGTTTTGCAACTTGAAAGTCTTATATAGATCTTTTCTTGGATCTTGGAGCGGTGTCACGGGAGGATTTCTTGAAAAGGATTCTGTTGGCCAACATTTCACCCGAATTTCATTCCTAGCCGAACACCAAGAAACCCTACAGAGAAAGCGCACATAAAGAGCCACAACGCAGAGCCGTTGTGCAAGCTGCCTTCATAGTAATTAAGAATATGCGTACCAGAGGGAGAAAAAACACATTCCATAAAACCAAACAAGAGAAAAAAAGCTGTTCACATGGAATGTCAACAAATAAACATATGTATATAATGAACAATATGCACGGTTTGGAGTCAAATCTCAGACTGATAGTGAGTGGCGGAGAAATGCTGAGAACATTGTGATTGCAAATCGGCCAGGATTCGGTCGTATTCCAACCATATAGTTGCTTACCGTTAAATGTCCGTGGGGTTGTCTTGCAGACATAGCTTCAACCACACTGATTCAGGCAAATCATAGAGAGATGCACCATGGTTAACAAACTGCTCTTTGGCTGGTTTCGCAACCCCAATGGCCCTGGCAGTATTGCTCTTCAATTGCCTGTGAAATTATCATATATGTTCTTCCGGGATGAACAAAGAGTGAAACCACTAACCAGTGGGTGATGCTGACCTCTATGCCACTTCTCGGAGGACCCGCTCGATTTCAGCACAGGCACCCCTTTGGCATTCAAACAAATCACTACTTCAATCACATTCCAATTCCGAGTGTTGATCATTGTTTGAAACTATAAATGTCTATCATTATATATATATGTGTATATATATATATGTATATATATATGTATATTTATACATAACTAATTATAAAGATATATCCTTCCACCCATTCCCCCCTAGGAGGCATCCGAGAGACCCAGGTCGCCCATGCGCTTCCGCATTTCCTTACTGGGCGCCGTGGATTTGGCTTCGCATTCCAGGGCTTCCTCCATGCTTTCCTCGGCCGAGCTTTCAATGGTCCTGTGGGATCATCCCCGGGATCATTCCAAACCATGTGATTTCATAAGGAGTAGTCTGGATGCTTCCAAAATGAGACACACACACACATATATATATATACATATTCAATCATATCCATATGATTCTGAATTCAACTCACACCCAAATGAATCCAATGCTCATGAAATTATTCTAGGGGTTAAGAACCACTCCCTGTTTAAACGTGCGTCAAACGTCACCAGCATCCCAGGCTTGTGCCATGGTCCATTCCTAAACGGATTGGTGAGACGGTGACACCACTCTGGAGGTTTCCATAGTCATGGGGGTACCCCCAAAAAAAGATTGTTTATAATGGGAAAAACATTTTAAAGTGGATGATTTGGGGGTACCCTCTGGTAAACTAACCTAATTATGGAAAATCACAATTTTTAATGGGTAAATAAATCCACTACAAATGGCAATTTTCAATAGCTATGTTAGTTTACCAGAGGGTACCCCTATTTTAGGAAACCTCCATATCAGAAGATCATCAAAAGACAAAAACTATCCCCAACCATCCCGCCGTCCAAGTATCTCCTGCGAAGAACTTCCGTGCCTCCTGGCGAAGTTTCACGTGGCTCTCGTTGAAGTATGGCGACTTGAAGCCCTGGAGATACCTGTCGCGTCGTTGTGGATGATCCATGATGATCCCAAGCCGCCCTGGGTCTGTTTGAAACATTTTGAAACATGGGGGAGGCATCATTGTTGGGTCCTAGATTGATGTTAACGATGCGAAACTGATGATGAACCGTGTTTTTTTTTGTTTTGGGCACCCAAGTTTGAGAGAAATCCAAATGATATGGTAAATGTCCAGCACCTAAGATGAAGAAACACCAGCAAGAAATTGGATATGAAGCAGCTAATAGAATAGATTTATCCAATGATAGTAATGGAGATGTATGGGTGAATGTGTTTACATACACACACACACATATATATATATATATACATACATACACATAAATATACATAAATATATTTACACAAACATGAGGGTAGTGAGGTTTGTTAGCTAACTTTGGGGCCAGTACTGGCTACACCTTCACTGGAAGCTGCAGAAGTAGAACCAGGTAACCAGTGGCCTCGCCAAATCCCAAATATGGCAACCCTCCCACTCCGAACATAGCAGCCATAGCATATCAACACACTGGGTCTAAAATGTCAGAAGACAACTCTTCCACCAAAAGTATTCAAAAAACACGAGGCAAGACAACTTACCCACCCAAAACTTACAAACATATGGGAAGTTTAGCCCAATCTTCAACCAAAGAAAACGACCAATGAAGCACATCAGTCAAACACCTTACCCTCTGCATGAGGATTTCCCAGCTGGCCATGGCGCCATGGCCAAGGCACGAAGGTTCGGCGAAGGGAACCTTGCTAAACTCCTGGGGCCAAACAAGTGTGAAACCAGGAGGTTTGTTTGATGATAAATTTACTTCATATTTACTTCACATTTCCTGGTGTCCCACTTTTCGATCTATTTTCGGGTTGCTATTAACATGGACATGGAAGTGCGTACGCACACACACACGCATTATATATATAATGTGTATTTTTCAAAATAATCAACCACCCCAAAATTACCATAAATGGCTTGTATAAACCATCAAAAATGCGGTGGTTTATTGTTTGTTTAACCACGCTATATGAATATATCGAGTCATCCTGCAGTCGATGGAAGATGTAAGTTTCTATGCCCAGTTGGCCTGGATCATCTCAGAAGCCTTCTTGGGTGCCTCAGGGGAATCCCAGAGAAGTCATGGATGTAAAGGAAGGGATCATGTAATACATGTTATATATATACTATATATTAATCGACATATTTGAAACAAAAAAGAAATCAAGGTTTTGACATGTTTTGACCATATAGATTCATGAACAATATAAATGGAGGGATAATGGTTCAGTTGAAAGAAATGAAGAGCGCAGTTTCACACCCTCTGGTCATCCAACCTGGAAATGGGAATGTCCATCTTTCACGAACAAATAGATAGATAGACAGACAGGCAGACAGACAATTAGATAGACAGACAGACAAACAAATATTCATATTTATTTATATTATTATTATATATGTATATACATAGGTATAAGGGGAGATAATTTGGGGTTTGGGGTTTTCCATCGTCAGGTTTGACTAGTGCAGATAAACGGGGTCCTGTGAACATCTGTGAACTATGAGGCCTTGCAGCTGGGATAATGCAAAGTCTTTTCTGTTGAATGATGCTCTGAAGTGGGGTACATCTCATCAAAAAAACGCAGTTGTCAGTGGTTTGTGAGGCAACAATTCGGTTCCAACGCAGGTATATACTGTTTTTTTGTGATCAAACCACCGGAGAAGAAAATCATAGTTTAATAAAGTAGAAAAATGCCATAAATATCATAGTTTGCTATATACATGATTTCTCATATGGATAGCTCTGCATATTTTGTGGCCGAATACAAGCCCGGGGGCATTTGGGCACCTTCTTTGGGCCTTTTTCTGGGCAGGGGGCAAGAATATTTCGCCCCAGCCCCTTGGAAAATCATAGGCAAATCTGAAGAGACGTCCAAATGTATACCAATGGACATTAATAACTATTCAGAGAAAAAATAGCTATTGAAGGTGTGTATATATATATATATATATGTATGACTATCACAGATTTTGCCACCAGAAATTCTTCGTCCAGGTACAGGCCCTTTTGCATCCGCCAAACGTCCCTTCTTCAGGCGCTGGTACTTGTCCAGCACCTCCAGTCGATGCCTGGCGATCTCTCAGGTGATTCTGGCAGAATTTACAGGAAACCTACACATTTGATGGCGAAAAAATGGTTTCTTGTAGATTTTCCTTCAAAAAACACATCCACAGACCAAAAGAAATCATGGTTTAGCATGTGGTTCCGTCCATTTTGATGCCATTTAAGGGCATGATTCTGGGGGAGTAGGATTAAATGAGGTATAGCGGCATATCGCATGAACAATCCCAGTAGTAAACTACATAATTATCTGTTTTACTAGCATTTACTAACCATAAATCCTAACTGTTCCAGAGAGAGAACATATGGCAGGCTGGAAAATCAGCCATGTGAAAAACCGAACACATTATGTGATATCACAGGGACCCAAAACACGGCAGGGAAAACGGAGCAAGGCAACTGACTGCCCCGTTTGAAGTGTCAGGAAGTAAAGCAGATGCAACATGGTGCAACTCCAGAATCACCATGTCATTCAGCGAAGATCACTTCGTGAATCGATCCTGAAATAATTATATAGTCATGTGGGAACATCTTTCCAAATGTGCCATGGGAAAAAAACTATGTGAAACCACTAACCATTTATGGTGTGGTTCCTTGTGTTGCTAAGATTCGACATTCCTATACTTCAAAACCACATCTTGCAGAGGAGCCGCAGTGCATAAAAGTCTTCTGTGGCGTCCTTCCCAGCATATTCTAAGAGAATCCTGGCTTCCAAGAGACGTTACTGGTTATGCTATGGCTGCTATGGTTTGGCCAGAAATGAGGACCCAAAACTGACCATTAAATAGAGAAAAATGGGAAAAGGATGTTAAACGATGTTAAACGGGCCTATTCTTGGACAATCCCAACATGTAGACCAGCGATATACCGCAAATTTACCGTACCTGATGCTATCTCATAGCTGTTTCACTTGTGGTTGCATTCTTCCAGTTGTAGTCGCAAGCATTGTGGCGCTAGTAACTTCGTGGCAGTCTAATCACCGCAAGAATATAGTACTGTACCTACTTGGTCATTGAGGATCACCCATCCCATTTTTGGAGAATGATGGAATTTGGAAACACGCATGGCATTATAGCACCAAGAACATAGCATGTAATTTATCACCATTCTAGCAGAATGTTGCTTTTCTATAGTTTTGGGGTGGCTATATATGGCGATTATCCCGGGTATAGACAATGAGTAAATTTGAAACCACCAGCCTAGTGCAAACGTTTTAATTTAACGTCCCGACGAGTCTCTGGGTACCACCGGGGTGAACGCCTGCAAATTTGGTGACGTCGTACCTTGGCACACGGGGCGGCATCTGAAACCCACGCTTTCAATGTGCAAAATGATTAGTGACAAGTCTATATATATATATATATACTGTATATATATAAATATAAAATAAAGTATAAATATAAATATGATACATATGTGTGTGTACCATCTGAACAGATGTAAAACTTGTGGTTTTCTTGACTTCTGTTGAACCGTTCAACCGTAAACTTATATTGAACAGCAGGGGGACTGGAGCCGATTTGCCTATCCAGTCCAACGAAGCAATGGCATTTCGGTGGATAAGTGGTCTGATCAACCACTTGTACCTGCATTATTCACCGTCTTTGTGGCAAGGGGCTAAGCCAAGAACCCCGACAACAGAATTTTTGTTGACGTCGTTTCCGAACTATTTTTTACATGGTTTTATGTGGATATGGCGAAAGGCTAAGCCGAGAACCCTGATATTGCTATTTATTTCTTCGATTGCGAATTTCGATGTTGGAACCTACCTGACTGTTGTCCTGGTCTTGATGGTCTTTCCGGAGTACTTCCCATTATTCGAATATTTCTTCTTTAATTAATTACTGTTTTCCAGTCAAATTTGCACGTGAGGGGATTCAGTTCCCGACGGATCAATTAAAGATCCATTCTTGTCTAGTGTGTGCCATGGTCAAGTTTCAATAAGTTCCATGGGAAATCCATGAGGCATGGTCATCCCACCATCATGAATATGCTTCCGCAATGAACTGATATATAAAGCCGGAAAATGGGGACCATGGCAGGTCTACAGCTCTGCCATCCTTGGCCCTGTCCCACCAATGGACAGATACAATCATAGCTAGGCACCGCGGAAATTTGCCGCTAAAGGTAGCCTCTCTACATGTAACACCACACATCGCACTTCAATGGTGGCTTGTGCCGCCGCCAGGGGGCCGGGGTAGGGTTACCAATTTTGTCGGAGTCGTGTCCTTATTGTTGTGCTAGGTGATGTATGGTGATGTGCTACGGTGATGATGGGATTGAGGTGGGATGGGATGGGGCAGCAACATTCATGTTCACTTGCAAACAGCAGTGAATGCTACGCCCGTGCTACCCAGATGATGTGTCGTGCCTATGATGGGAATGGTAGATATGCTTTCACGTATGCACGAGAAAAATGTTACACTGTTACAGTAGGATACGTTGCAGAAGTTTTACTGGATGTTATGTAGGCTGGTTGTGAAGAAAAGAGACGTGTGAGCGCCTTGACTTTTTAAGACACGCATATTTTTCACATATCCAGCCACATTAGACGTGCTAAGCATGCGGAAGCATGCAAAAAACAAACAGCATGGGAAAACAAAAACCACTATGAATGAACTATGAAAAACACATTCTGGCTAAATGGAGAAAAATGGCACACTACTTGCCACAATGACGTCCATGACCCCTCTGTGCGCGGTCCCTTCTATGCCTCAAAATGGGGATCGTACGGAAGACCCCAAGAGTGCTATATGTCGTTTTGGTGGGGGAAAATGTCAATACTTCCCACGGATAGGCCAAGTTGCACATCTCCATCCACAATGATCCATGCATCATCAGCCTTGTTGTGCTTGGCCAGCTCCTCTTGTGTGATAGACGCCATGACAGGAGACGATGAGCAACGGAGCAGCAGGGGCGTTATGTCTACAAAAACGCTGAGCCAAACATTTCATGGAACGTGAGCACTTTGGCAGGGCTACTGGGATGACTGTAGGAATGGTGGATGGGTGATTCATTCATTTACCTATTGCCATTCAACGATTCAAACCAAAACAAAGTTAGGACCACCTTTTGACAAACGCTTTGATGAGTGCATACCCGTAGACGTTTGTTTAGTAGGTTTGATTGATTAAAAACTGTGACACTGTGCCGTTGGATAGGGCACAATGTACCTTCATTCTTGCTGCTCACAGCCCCATGGTTGTCATGTGTGCTGGTTTCCCCTCTCCCTCCCTCCCTCCCTCCCTCGCTCGCTCGCTCGCTCGCTCGCTCTCTCTCTCTCTCTCTCACTCTCTCGCTCTCTCGCTTCATGTGTCAAAACTGCCGGCGGCAGCGGCGAGCATGTGTATTGGTGACCTGGTTACCTCGCCGTATTTGTTGCTCAACACACATGGGTTTGTCTGAACATGGGTAACATAGGGTACCCCATGGCCATCGAATTGAGAACAATAAAAACATCAACCAGTGGATTTGGGGGAGAATCGAGAACGTATCATTTGAATGACATCCCCTGGAACCATCCCACATGCCCATCCCAAGTGCCCCAAACTAGTTCGATATATCTATCATAAACCTTAGTTACTATACTAAAGAACTGGCACACCACCTTGTAACTGATCAATCCCAAATGGATCCGGTCCAGTCATGGCTTGCTCCGATACCGTACGAAGAAGGTCACTCTCACAACAGAAGGATTTGCACAGGTTTGTGCAGTAACACATGTTCCCTTTTCAAACTGCCATACAGAGTGGTATATATATATATATATTATGATATATAAAAAAATATATTATATTATATATATATAGAGACTGTGGCTTAAATGCCCTGTTTGCAGACCCATGTCCCATCCCAGTTGCTTCGCAGCATCTTGTCGAAGAGCGCCACGGCCCGTTGCCAGTGCCCCACATCACTACGCCCTTCAGGCTCTGCGTCAGCCAAAGCGCTGATGGCAGCTGAGAAGCTGAAGATGTCAGGAAGTAACCTGAGGCAAGGACCAATGGTTGGGTTCTTGAGACAAAATGCTTTGAATTGCCTGTTTCAAATGCTTGATGTGTTTGCAGATCTTCCGAATCATCATCTCATGCATGGGGGAAAAGAGATTGAAACCATCAACCAGTGCGGTATCCGATCTGCACTGCAGGGTGCTAATCCAGCCTCCAGGTAAGATTTGCCAACCTAATCGATCATCGCGTGGTGTTCAACCCATCCCAATTTCCTAGGAAAACCCAGGCACTCCTCAAGGCGCATCAGTTGCAAAAGATGCAGGGCCGAAATCCACTGAGAACCTGCCAGGGAATGGCATCAGCCAAAATAAACAACAGCCCACATGAAATCAATATGGACAGCCCCAAAATGACAGTCGTGCGATCCGAAAATGAAGTGTTGTTTCTGGGGTTACGGCCTAGTTTTCAAGGTGAAGGACAAAAGTAGGTAAGGTATGTCAATTGCCATTTCCGTGAATTTCATGTGTTTTGTTGGCTTCCGATCAATGGATCAAAACAAGGAATGCGCCAAAGTGAATACCCACTGGACGAAACGGTCACATGACGACTTTTTTGCCAATAAGTGTTCCAAAGTCTCGTTTGGCCAATTAAGTCAACCAACACGTCGGATTCTACAAACCATACCCTGAAAACACATATCAAGGGTCCAGCGATCGCAAATTCTGATTCCAGCCCGCGCGCGAAAGTTCATAGTAAAGGGTTCTTGTTTACAGGATAGTTCGGGCAAACCGAGTATGAATGATATCTACGTCTACGTGACTGTGTTGGAATCCCTGGAGCGTAACGTGGAACATATCCTCAAGTTGTTGTTGGAAATCCGAGAGAGTTTGCGGTGGTTTTTGGTGCAATTCTTGGGGCACTGAAGACTATCGCATGGGCCTGATGTTTTCAATTTGCTGCATGTCGTAACGAACCTACAGCAGCAGTAAGTTTTGCACAACCATCCGAATCGCTGCAGGTCGAATCTTTAGGATAAGAGCAACATCCGACTAAATATGGATCTGAATAGTGGTTTTCTCACTCCCACCTGGGACTATCAAAGGATTTGACATATACATATAGAAATTTCCTACCTACAGAGAATATAGAGTTGAGTTCTCATCCAGATCAGGTCCCAACAGTAGTTTGCACCTCGCTGGCAAGCCGTCATCATCGAACTGTACAAAATGACGTCCGGAAGCACCTGCTCTGGGCGCGTGTTGGGGGGGTCTCAACTTTCTCGCAGTGACAAGTCGATTGAAGGACATGAGTCACCTGGGTCATACAAGATGCTGCTCTCAATATTTAAGTTGGCTCAAGAACCATCATAAACCCCTTCCACCACCGTATGTAGTTCGAAATATCATGATATATCTATCATAGATCGTAATCCTTTTTTAGCCTATACTTGTAAACCAACTTCGCTAACGAACTGGCGCACCATCTTGTAACTGATCAATCCCAAATGGATCTGGTCCGGTCATGGCTTGCTCGGTTACCGTACGAAGATGTACGAGGAAGGTCACTCTCACAACAGGAGGATTTGCACAGGATTATGTGGAGGTGTCCTAAAGTTTGGGAATTTCCACGACGACAGGTTTCAATACTAAGTCAAAGTCAAATGACTTTGATGATTGGAGGTAGCCCTATGTTAGGAAACCCCCATGTGGTAAACATGGTCAACCGAATGCCAGAACCTATCACTTGGGGATGGTTTATACGACCTCAATGTATCGCATCGGCGGGTCACCATGTCACCTTCATCGACGTCATCTGCTGCAACAGTTCCAAGGCCTCCCGGTGTGTGACAGATACAATGTTTTGTTGGATTGTTGGATCGGATGGATTCAGATTTGGCTGGCAGAAGGTAGAGAATATGTTTTTTTTCCCCAGATTTTGTGAAATCAATCTTAGGTGGATGGCAAGCAGTCAGTTTCGAGCACCCACCACGCATTCAGAAATTCACTCAACTAGCAGAAGGCCTTCTAAAGGCCCGTCTGCCGGTCTACCACCGTTGTCGAACATGTGAAACTTTGCGGCAGGTGTAAACTTTGGCCAAGCTGCCAATGCCTAGCGGTTGCTTCTCCTACATAAAACATGACCATGAAACGCACTGAGGGCCAACAGTTTGTTGCCATGGACACTTTGTTTGCCTTAGCCCCCAGGTTGGAATTATATAAATATATGGCGCTTATGTACGCCCTGTGAATGAATGATATCTCAGTTTTATAATGGTTGCGTGATTTTATCTGGTACTGCACAAGATATGTGTTTTTACAACATGCAGCATGCATATGATCATATCCCAAGACACACACACACATATGTATATATATATATATCATTGAATATCTATATATGGCCTCCAGATCCTCAGATAAGCACTCCCGCGTCTGAAGGTCCCCAGTTTCCCCTGCGCCCCCAAAAAATGGAGATGGAAACCATACATACCCTTCCGGAAAAAGGTATCACATAAATGCACATGGTATCGCATATCATTATCGTTATTATTGGTTTGACGATGAATGTTCTTATAATCCCAACGTATATGTAATTGTTAGTATCATGTGATTCTGATTAAGATTGTTTTGATTACTCTTGTAACATGTGGTATACCCAATAAACCACCTCCAAGTCATCACCATTTTGGGTGCGACTTCAACCATCCCCAAATGGTAGGTTTCTGACAGCCAGGGTTCACCACACCCCAGCCGGGGCCGAAGGGCCTGTGCCCACCCGGCACAAGAAATCACCGCACTGAAGCTGATCCGGTCTGGGGAGAGCACCTCAAGGCTGGAGCTGTGGGATTTCACCAAAAATTGTGTTTTTAGATGTTTTTAAGGGAACACAACATATTTAAACCATATCAGCCATGGCCGGAAAATCCCACTAGATGGAGGTTTCGCACGGGAAAATCATCTATTGATGCAAATACTGTCGGTGTGGGACTAATAAACCTTCCTCGTTTGATGGACGGGGAATAAATAAGTCACATTTTGCCGAACAAATTGCCTAATTGAAAAAACGCTTACATCATTGCAAAAGAAAAAACTGAAACGAACAAGTCGCCTATTTGAACACAAATACGTGTGTATAAAGAAATAACTTGCTTAAGTGCGCAGCGGACACAAGCATTGCCGAACAACTTCTCTAATTCAAAACAAAAACATGTGTGTAAAACAAAATTGCCTTTGTTCCAGTTTCCAGCTCGAAGGGGCTGGTTCCAGGAAGAGTTTGAGAAAGGGTGCCACAAAAATTAGGCGAGAATGACGGTGAGAATACTATATATATATATATATATAATATTATTGCGCGGGGCCCTGAATAAAGCATTTCGCTGACGGAATATTAATGACCCGTTATGTTAAGTAAGGTCATTCAAATAGGAAAGAAATTGACAAAGAAATGAACGACCACAGTTAAGACATTTGAGATCATTTTTTTATTTACGGGGTGAAATTCAGTGAATTCATGCATTAATATTTTTGTGTTATTTAAATTTTCAGTGGCTTCAAGGCTACCCCTTTTCAAGTGGGATCAATATGTTTAAGGCCATTTGTGCAATCTTAGCGTTTTTAAATTCCAATGCTTTGTTCCAGCTTTCAGCTCAATCGGGCTGCTATCCATCCCGTGGAATTCAAACAGCCCGGGGTTTACAGTACCATATATATATATATATACATACATATATTAACATGACTGGCCTGTGCTTTGTGTTGTGCTTTTGTTTTTTCCCCACCTGTCAGGTGAGGGTTGTTCGATTTTATGTCAGCTGGCCTCCTCCTCCTCCGCCGGACCTCAACTGCAAGCTCGCGATCGCAGTGGTCTCCGCCGGACCCAACAGCAAATCCAGAATCAGAGTGGTCCCTCAACTGCAAGCTTGTGATCGCAGTGGTCCCCACCGGACAAGAGTGGTTCCTGCCGGACCTCAACCCGCCGGACCCGAACAGCACGCCCCGGATCAGAGTGTTCCCCGCCGGAGCAAGCCCCGGATCAGAGTGGTCCCCGCCGGACCTGAGCTGCAGGATCAGAGTGGTCCCCGCCGACCTCAACCACAAAGAATCTCCGAAGATATACTAGATAGAACGTGAGAAAGAATGTCAGAAGATATGCCACATAGAATGCCAGAAAGAATGCCGATCAGAATATATGCCAGAAGGTATGTCAGAATACATGCCAGATAGAATGCCAGAAAGAATGTCAGAGTACATGCCAGAAAGAATGACTTCCAGGTTGTATGTCAGAAATTATGTCAGAATAATGGATCAGGGTCGGGATCACTCGAACAAAGTAATTTTGTTTTTTTGCCTATTTTTCTGGGATTTCACAGGCAGACCCAAAAAAAATAACAACAAAAGCGAAATACAAAGCACAGGCCAGATTATATACAACATTATACATATCACTATATTCTACTATAGTATGCTGTAGAACCGTAGAACCAAATATAGTACCCAACCATTAACCAGTCGGTTTGCCCTTTTCCCCGGGCCGCTGCCTCTGCCACCATGTCATCCAAAATCATCAGGGCCGCTTGCCACGAGTTGTTGCAGGCAGACAAGGCTGCGTTCAGGGCGATGAGGTTCAACTGAAGCATCTGGGATCCTTGGTGGCACCACGCAAGATAGCTAAGTTGGTCTACAACTAGGGCTAGCACCAGGATTTATGTTAGATAAATGCAATTATGTAGATATATCATACATGTCCATCATGGCCGTAGTTCGTCGGGGTTTTGCACCAACAAACCCACCTGGGGGACATTATGTTGTGGAGGATGTAGGGAGTTTGTGGCCTCTTCCACAGGGCCTGTCACTGGCTCTCATGGCTACGGGGCAATATCTTGATGGAACACCAAATCATCAAATCATCTACGAAGGAAAGTTTAACGGCGTAATTTTAATACGGTATATCATTTTCTCGCTGAAAAACATGTTTCGCTAACCAGAAAAGAGCTTAAATAAAGTGAACGGTACCAGCACTTAGGGCACCCCCAAACGCATCACTTCAGGCACCCCCCAGAGATCGCACACTCCTCACACTTTGGCCACCCCAGGACGCATCACTTTGGGCACCCATGATCATTCTTCTTACATTATCACTGGAAACAGCCTTTTAGGGTTTGGTTGGGGAAGGGGGGGATCATTCTACTTATATTATTACTGCGCGCAGCCATTTAGGGTTTGGTTCGGGGGGTGGGGAAGCAGCATGCTGCAATGCTACTGACATAATTACTTGACTCAGCAATGTAGGGTTTGGTTGGGGGGTGGGGGAAGGAGCATGCTACTTACATAATTACTTGACGCAGACATTTAGAGTTTGGTTGGGGGGTGGGGAGGGAGCATGCTACTTACATATTTACTTGTCTCAGCCATTTAGTGTTTGGTCGGGGGGGTGGGAAGGGAGCATGCTACTTACATAATTACTTGGCTCAGCCATTTAGTGTTTGGTTTGGGGGGTGGGGAGGGAGCATGCTACTTACATAAATTATTTGATCCAGCCATTTAGGGTTTGGTTGGGGGTGGGGAGGGATCATGCTGCTTACATAATTCCTTGACTCCGCCATTCAGTGTTTGGTTGGGGGGTGGGAAGGGTGCATGCTACTTACATAATTACTTGAGTCAGCCATTCAGATCTGTATACATATATACGCATATACACACACACACATATATATATATATATATTTACACACACACACATATATATATATATAGAACACCGCGGAAAAGACGCGGGTTACGAAATACGCGGGTTTGGGAAGCGTACCCAACCATCGCAATTGGAACGCCGCGTAGCAAGAGACACGCAGGGGGGACGGAGGAAGGTGGGGTGTCATATCCCTACATATATATATATATATACATACATATATGACTATATATGCGTGTCTAACTGTATCCGACCGAATTGACTCAGCAGTCTCTGGCTTGTTCGGGTACGCGCGAGGCTAACGTCTCACTTGCGACTCGGAAAGGCTCTCTCTTGTAGACCTGTCTCACTTGCGTCTCGTATGTCCCCCTCGCAGCTCGGAAAATCGCTCACTTGCTGCACGCTCCCGTTTGCTCACATCACCTGTTGCGGGGTGGGAGATGGGTGGTGTGTGTGTGTGTGTATCAACATCCTTTTGCTCTTGGCACAAAGACATATTATGCTACACTATGAGCCGATCTTCTCTTGCAAAGGGCACCCCAAACACAGTGTCACACTATCACATCTTCTCCTGGTGCTATCATGATGATGATGATGGTGATGATGACGATAACGATAACGATAATAATGATGATGATGATGAAGATTAGTAGTAATATATGATCAGAAGCAAATGATGATGCCAAGGATGAGGATGAGGATGAGGATGAGGATGATGATGACGATGATGATGATGATGATGGTGGTGATGATGATGGCGATGATGGTGAAGACATATTATGTCTACTGTTGACGGCGATTATGATCATGACGGTCATGACGGTCATGACGGTCATGACGGTCATGACGATGATGATGGTCATGATGATGGTCATGATAATTGATGATGATTATGATGACGATGATGATGATGGTGATGATGATGATGATGAGGATGATGATGATGATGATGATGATGATCCTACTACGCACCACGTACCAATACGTAGACGTCGAGAAAGCGCTAGTTACAGCAGGCGCCCGAAGCGATACATGAGTGGGCGCCCGGAGCGATGCACGCATGGGAGCCCGAAGCGGCGAGAGCCTTACCTTGTGAGGATGCTTCCCCCAAACCTTACCATGACTCCAGCGACGTCGCAATGAAGTCATTACAACCCATCCAGTCTCTCATCCATTCTTTATCACCATTAAAACGCAATAAAAAATAACAGCGTCATCACATCACCGCTACATCTCCATGAATGGCCGATTTTTCACTACCAGACAAGCGTGGCTGGTGCCATCAACCACCAAGCCCCTATGGCAAGCGTCGCATGGCGCCCAGTAGCTCACAGCAGATGTGCCAAGCACCGTGCAAAGCGCTGATGGCGCAACCGAAACTCACCTCCGTATAGCCCTGAGCGTCCAGTCGAAAAGCTCAGTGATTGGCAGCGTCAATTCATGAAAAAAAGGATGGGAATTACAATTGAAACCATTTATACACGGGGCTCAATTAGAGATGAGATGATCATCCCAGGTATGGCAAACGAAAACTATTCGAAGTCACACCAAACAACCCTGCATTTTAATAAGTGTGATGCCTATATCGGGATCTACGCATCCAGTCATGCTTCTCCTCTTTTCTAGTCTCGCAAACTGAAAAAAATTGGGTGGTCATCCTTAGAGTCAGATCGGCAATAGCTTCTCTGTACAAATCCAGTATGCCCAAATTACTCTTGGGGTTGCAGTTGAGGTTAATGATCGGCGCAAATATCGTTAAAACAAACAAGTTGGGATGTATATAATGCCTGCAACTATGGTTCTATAACCCACTTATTAGTAGAACTGCGCCCCAAACTCCTCGTGGTTCCCTTTGATGATCAGCTTTTTGCGGCCCCAGATTCCACCCTCGACATGGGCATTTGCTGCAAGAACGCCAAGGCTGTGAGCCATTGCCCCTTGCCTTGGCTTCAACCAGATGAAACAAAGCACACCGCAGGAAAGTACCATCAAAATAATTGGGAACGCTTTTTGGGCAGTTTTGTTCCCCGGCCAATGTGTCACACTGAGGGGTTCTTCCGGTAGGTGTCAAAGGCTGGGGCTGGGGTTGGATCAGAGTGCTCCATCTGGTCCCCGCTCTTGTCTGCGCCGGCTCGCGTAAAAGTTCCCTTGTGAGATGTCCATATGCTCGCTGTGGGGGAGTGCGAATTTTGATATCGCTCGCGCAACTCTCTGGGCACTTTGCGCGTGTCGGATCGCTCTCGTTGTGGCACGGTGCGAATCTTGACATGGCTCGCGCAACCTTCTCGTGACTTTTTGCGTGTCGGATCGCTCTCGTCGTGGCGCGGTGCTGGTTTAGCTCATATTCTTAGACACTGCATGGTAATTAGAGGGGATCTTCTAAATTATTTCGCTGGAAGGTCCTGACGCTCTTTCAAGAGTTTCATGGTGCAGTCTTAGAGGTCCGTAACGCATGAAGATCTTGACCAAGGATCTGTAGAGGTCCTTGTGGGAAGATGTTGTGAAGATCCTGATGAAATCCTGTAAGAGGTCCTTGCATGATCTTGCACAGGTCCTTCTAGGAAGACCTTGTGAAGATCCTGCTTACATCCTCTAAGAGGTCCATGCATGACCTTGAGCAGGCCCTTATAGGAAGAACTTGTGGAGATCCTGGTGGGGTCCTCTCTAACAGGTCCTTGTAGCATTAAATTATCCTGTACAGGTCCTGGTGAGATCCTCTTGGAGGTGCTTGTATCAAATCTCTTGTGGGAGGCTCTTGGGAAATTCTTGCGTCAAGATCTTGTAAGAGCCTTTATGACGATCTTGTGAGGGGTCCTGGCATGAAGATCTTGGTCAAGGTCATTTACAAGAAGGTCCTTGCAGTGCATGATCTCATACAGGTCCTTGTGAGAAGATTTTGTGGAGATCCTATAGAGAAATGCCGCCAGAGGCCTTAGCATGATCTTGTACAGGTTCTTGTGAGAAGATCTTGAAGAGGTCCTGGTAAAATCCTCTATAGGTGGCCTTGCATGATCTCGTACAGGTCCTTGTGAGAAGATCTTGTGGAAGTACTGTCGAAATTTCCTCAAGAGGTCCTTGCATTCAGATCTTAAGATCGTGGTGTTCTTCTGGGATGCTCACTGGAAGT
Organism: Cladocopium goreaui; assembly: GCA_947184155.2. Taxonomy (NCBI): domain Eukaryota; class Dinophyceae; order Suessiales; family Symbiodiniaceae; genus Cladocopium; species Cladocopium goreaui. The sequence continues at coordinate 653,471 of CAMXCT020006767.1, read as the reverse complement.
TCTTGTTGGGAAGATCTGCTAAGGCCCTGTGTATATAGAAGGTCCTTCTTCGACGATCTGTTGGAATTCTCTTGGATGTCCTGGTATGAGGTCCTGGTACGAGAGGTCCTGATGAGTAGACATAGCGATGTTTTTTGTGCCAAGGCAAGTTCCTGCTGCTGCAGTTACGATAATGTCTCACCTGATCTGCTACTGTTCCATAGCAGCTGCTGCTGCTGCTGCTGCCTGTATCTGGTACATTGACATCCTAGCCCCCACACTGTTTGGGGCCGCTTCCGGTGTAATTAATTTCCATCCTTTTGGTGGATCCCTTCACTTCACATGAACTAGTGTAGTTTCAGGCCCCACAATCCAACGCTTCCAGCGGAAAATCTGCATCAATTTGCAGCATGACACATCCCACCGTAGATTCAATGTAGGTTCCCCTCCATCAAAATTGCAGTCAAATAACAAATGATCAACCATCATCCCATTCACCAAGGTCTATATATTCGATCCATTTCTTCGGCTATCAACCAACCATCCTCCCATCATGCCCCTTGCCGGGGCGGCGCCACAGCTGGCGATGGCCGCGTTGTAATTGGCTGCGTCAAAGGCGTTTCGACAACGGCTCAGCAACGCAGGGGCCAACTGCCATGAGGAGCCTGGAGATGTGACAGCAGGTGAGCGTCACCATTTGTTCAAATTAATGCCTTGATAATTGTGATATTGTTGGTTCATATACAGATATTAAATGATGTTGATATCTTCAAAGATTCTCGGTTCAGCATGGTAAACATGTATCTTTTTTTGAGGTGGGTGGTGCCTTGAACCAACGTGTTAAAAAGGAAAATCAATTCCATCTATCATTCCAAGTATGGGGGAAATCACCAGCAAGCAACTGATGTCATGTCCATGTAAGGAAGTATGCCCGTCAAGGCCTATAATTTACTATAGCCCTCTATGGGCACAGTAAAGCTATTTAGATCTATTTAGGGTACCCTATAGATGAGCAGAAGATAAATTCACAAGCCGTTTTTGGGCCATGGCTGGTTCTGGTTGTCACGCCACCCATCCCCAACATCGTCATCAATTGCGAAGCATATTACCATCTTTCATGAAGCCATGGAAAAGTATGGTTGGGCTTGGCTCGAACATACAGACTTGGTGGCAAAAATCCATCGTACACCTTTGACTCAGCCGAGCCAGACCTCGCTGCGCATCCTTGATGATGCTGTTGCAAAGAAACCGGAAGCCAGCTCCATCCTGAGAAAACGATATATTTCAAAACTAGACGACGGATGGCCCGAGAGCGTAGAAGAGCATGTTACTCTGTTGTAAGTAGTATCAAAGACATTGTAGGTGAAAGCTTCATTGAAGATGATGCAGATGATAAGCAGAAAGGAGATAGGAACGCTATGTCAGATTTTAAGCAGAAGTAGACAAAGATAGACACAAAATTTGAGAAACCGACAGAGACAGACAGCAAAGAAACACATACATACACAGACGCACAAACAAAGATACAGACACAGACGCACACGCACACACACACACGGTACACACACAGACACCACACGCACACACACACACAGAGACAGAACACACCTAGATAGTGGCTCATGCATCCAAGAAAGTGGCACCTGCAGTTCTGACACCGTTAGCCGCTTGCTGTTCGACTTCACTGGCAACCCCGCTGCCTTTGCCATTGCTCGCAATTCATCTCGACGGATGTCCGCAACAGCTCCTTGCAGCCACTCCGGTCCCCTGATGGCGCCATCCTCTCGCAACCGCTGCAGCTTCTCTCGCAGCTGCCGAGCAACTGCCTCCTCCTCGGACAGTTCCGGTTGGGCGGAGGCAGCTCCTCCACCAGGCTGCTGAAACCTCGAACATGGTTGCCCTCCACCAGTACTTCCAGATGCCTCATCCACTCATTGATGTCAGGGCTTACTGTCCTTGCTACTAGCGTGCATTCCGCCAGGTGGAAATCTTATTGGCACACCGACGGTCAAAGTGGACTAATTCTGAAGCAGGCAGCTCAAATATATCTATTTACTATGCGTTTAATGTACGCTTGTTAACCAAAAGTTGACAACCATATGCCTGTTTGAACGGTCAGAACTATCATCCTCCGCATGGCACACCAAGTTTCATGGCATTCCCAACATACAAACTTGGATGTGATCGACATTACATTCCTATGGTTTCTATGATAAATTCTACTTCATGCCAATCAACCCTTTCATCCACTTCCCCATGGCACACCGCTGATCGGATCGACTTTCTTTTTTCAGGTCATCTTCTTATGCTTTTCGTTTCTTCCGCACAGCTCCTGCCCTTTCACAAATCTCTTGGTTCTCTGCCCAAAAACCGCGCCTTGCCCAGAAGCAGCAGCACAAGCAACAACAGCAGCAGCAGCAAGCAGCAGACCATTGCAAAGCCTTTCAAAAACCTCTCCGGGCTGGGTGTTGGCTGGCTGCAATTTTAACGAGGCAGTCCGAACGAGATGCGAACGAGGTCCGAACGAGGTCCAAAATCAAATTTTGGGAGACTGACCCCCTAAGTCTCCTGACAAACTCTTTGGTAGCCACACGCTTTCGCATTCTTGTCAGAACAGTAAATTTAAAACTCAAGAGCCTTCAGCGGCGGAGCAGAAGAGCAAACCAGCCAAGCAGCAGCTACAGGCAAGAGCAAGGAGACAGAAGAGGAGACAAAGGGCGAGTAAGGGAGACAGAGGGGAGACAAAGGGACACAAGCTTGGCAAACAAGGCGGCGGTGACAAATTTGAGCGGGCACAGACTGTTTGAGACGTAGGCACTGTGATAGCCAAAGATATCTAAAGGCTAAAACTGTCTGGGGAAGAGAAAGCAAAGCCATGGGCAGAGGAACCGCCAGGCATGGGGCAGCAGGTCAGGATGACCTATGTTCGATTGTCTATATTTGAGCCCCAAACTGAAGCAAAACAGAACTCAAACACATTTTTTACGTATTAAACGTGTTTCCAATTTCAAACCTCACACATCACCACCTGAACGCCGCGACTGCTAAAATTTGTCTGCCAACCTAAACTACCCAGGAAAAGTATACAATTGCCACGACTTTCATCTTTGGGAATATAGTGGGAAAACCCACAAGGATATGACAGGCAAGCATGGTGTGCCTATGCGAAGTGCCAAAAAATACATCAGTAAGTTAAAGTCATAGGCGCTGCCCATGTGGGCCTTTCCCCACAGGCACACCACGATTTGGCACAAGATCTTGTCATTGGCACTTGTTACAACATTGACCCAGTAACATTTTAACCGACAACCAACCCCATAAATAACTTCAGTACACCCCCAGGCATCCCAAAAACACAACGTTTCAGCTTCCAATGCCCAAGCCTGACCGCAGATGTGCCTCTCCAAAGCACGCCGCAGATCGGCCAGTTTCCCGCCACCAGCAACGCCACCTGCTTGACAAAGCTGCTGCAAAGTGCTATGATCCATAGCAACCACTGTCTCACGCAACCAGCTGTGGCCAGACTCCCCATATGGCCATATGGAATGCGCAGCGCCAACAAGGCATCATCCTCTTCATGTTAAACGATGGAAGGCGAGCTACTTTTCAACATAGCGACGTCCTCCAAGATCGTGCAAATCTTGAACCACAAAAAGCTACGATTGATTCGTTTCTCAGGCTGCAGTGCGAATCAACCCAACATTTTCAATGCAAAAACTCTACACACTGCTTGGCCACCATCAGATTTGGACATGACTCGTCTTGAGTATATTGAAGGAAAACATGCAAGAATGAGTCAATGAGAACATGGAATGCTGTCTGGTGATGCAACTTGTTGACGATGCGAACTATGAGTGCTGCACAACTTGTAGCGACCAGGCGGCGGTTGAAATCTTGAACGCCAATTCATTGGTTTCTCGTGCTGTAGTGGCAGATGCGACACATTTGCAACTTGCAACGTGACTTCACGATGCAATTCTGAGTGCTGCACATTTCGGTCAGCTCAACAGACCCTTTTACACACCGACCCTTTACATACAAGCCCTTTTACACACAGACGATTTTACACACAGATGCTTTGATGCAAAGCACTTCTACGCAACAACGCTTTTACACACAGACCCTTTCACACACAAAACCTTTTACACACACAGACGCTTTTACACGCAGACACTTTTACGCAAAAACGCTTTTACACACAGATGCTTTTACACGCAGATGCTTCCACACACAACGTTTACGCAGGGACACTTTCACACACTTTCTCAGAAATACCTTATCGAATTACTGATGTGGAATGCATCGAACGTGCACAAACAATCCCCCAAAGTCTGACAGGAGAAATTGGATGACTGGGCAAGAAAACCAATGTATATGAATTCTTTCTTTGTCCTTGCTAAAAGCAACTGTTCCATCTGACGAAATCGACAGAAGTTCAGATTGCGAAAGCCGTACAGTGGATTGAAACCTGTTGACACCGAAGTTCTGAGGAAGGTTCAGATGCAGCATAATCCATAATAGAAATTGGAAACCAAACGACGTGCCGGTACTTGGCTTAGCCGGTTGCCATTCAGAGAAATGAAAAATCGATGCAGGTACGCAGAGCTGATCAGGCTCTGTATCACCACTAACTGACAGTGTCTTCGTTGGGCAGTGTCTGTCAGTCGTGCACTGCCCCCCTGCTAAGTTAGAAGTTTTACATCTTTACAGATGGTTCACACACACACCCTCCCGCAGGAGGGTGGGAAATTAAGGTCCCGACAATGAGATGAAAATGAAGAGGAAGGGAAATGAAGATGAGGTGAAGATGACAATGAGATGAAAGCTACTTAACCAGGGCGCAAAGAGGGGAACGCAAAAGAAGAGGGAAAGAGAAAACACCAACACATGAAACCTAGCCCGCAACGGGCAACCCTGGAAAGGCAAGGGAAAAGAAAAGCGGAGGCCGACGGAAACCGGAACAAGACCAGCGGAGGAGGGGGAAGACAGAAGCGCCTGAACCAACCTGACACGGCGAAAACCTACATCAACCTCAGCACGCAACGGGCCAAACCTACCTGGAGAGAGGAGAACGCAAGAACACATGAAATAGGGACCCATGGGGAACTAGTTACTGACATGATGCATCCACAACTCATGGAAGATTCGTGATAAGGCTCAAAGGCCCTCGGCTTTCAAGTCACAACCCTCTGGACGGCTTACGTGTTCAACCCCTGAATTACGTGCACAATTGAACCTCACCAACGACCATAAAAAGAAAGAAAAACCACACCTAAAGCAAGTCCTGTTGCCTGATCATGAAAGAAAAGGTGAAGCCAGGCACAGCGGCATGTTGTTCAACACATCGACATCGACAGGTGAGACCTGGAAAAAAGGCCGACTGTTTCACATTACTTACACGAATTACTAATTCAAAAGTGTAAATTCAGACAAAAAAGGTGAGGCCAGGCACAGCGGCAGGCAGTTCAACGCATCGACATCGACAAGGTGAGAATCGGAAAAAAGGCCAGCAGTTCACTTTACTTAGACGAATTACTAATTCAAAAGTGTAAATTCAGACATCGTTTTACTGTCAATTGTTAGCCTGGAAAGGCTTTCCCCGAAGGGTTCCTGCCAACTTGACGTATACAGCAGGAATGACACACTTGCTCAGAAAATTCTTATCGAATTACTGTTGTGGAGTGCATCAGGCGTGCACAAACAGTCCCCTAAAGTCTGACAGGAAAATTGTATGACTTAGCGAGAAAACCATTGTAGAAGAATTCTTTCTTTGTCCTTGCAAAAAGCAACTGTTCCATCTGACGAAGTCAGCAGTAAATCAGATTGCGAAAACCGTACATTGGATTGAAACCTGTTGACATCGAAGTTCTGAGGAAGGTTCAGATGCAGCATAATCCATAATAGAAATTGGAAACCAAACGACATGCCGGTACTTGGCTTAGCCGGTTGCCATTCAGAGAAAAGAAAAATTGATGCAGGTACGCAGAGCTGATCAGGCTCTGTATCACCACGAACTGACAGTGTCTTCGTTGGGCAGTGTCTGTCAGTCGTGCACTGCCCCCCTGCTAAGTTAGAAGTTTTACATCTTTACAGATGGTTCACACACACACACGCTTTTACACGCAGACCCTTTTACAGGCAGACGATTTTACACACAGAAGCTTTTGCACACAGAAGCTTTTTACACACAGACACTTTTACACACAGACACTTTTACCCACCGAAGATTCTACACACGGAAGCTTTTACACACAGACGCTTTTACACACAGAAGCTTTTGCACACAGAAACTTTTACACACAGAAACTTTTACACACAGAACCTTTTACACAGAGAACCTTTTACACACAGAAGCTTTTTACACGCAGAGGCTTTTGCGCACAGAAGCTTTTACACACAGGAGCTTTTACACAGAAGCTTTTACACACATACGCTTTTACACACAGAAGCTTTTACACACAGACACTTTTACACACACACACTTTTATCCACAGAAGCTTTTACACACAGACGCTTTTGAACACAGAAGCTTTTACACACAGGAGCTTTTACACAAAGAAGCTTTTTCCCACAGAAGATTCTACACACAGGAGCTTTTACACACAGACACTTTTACACACACAGACGCTTTTACACACAGACGCTTTTACACACAGACTTTTTTTAACACACAGAAGTACCATTTACCTGAGTTTTCGACGATCGAACCTGATTTCGTGCGAAAGGGTTGCGCCGGACCCGTGAAAATCGCAATTTTACTTCAGTTTTGGGCGATCGAACCTCATTTCGTGCGAAAGGGTTGCGCCGGACCCGTGAAAATCGCAATTTTACTTCAGGTTTTGGCGATCGAACCTCATTTCGTGCGAAAGGGTTGCGCCGGACCGTGAGAATCGCAATTTTACTACATTTTTTTGGCGATCGAACCTCGTTTCGTGCGAAAAGGTTGCGTTTCGCACCGTCTCGTTGGCACTGCCCCGTGCCTTAAGAGAGAAATAGAAAGAAGGAAAAAGAAGAGGTCAAGATAGCAAGAGGGCAAGAGAGCAAGAGGGCAAGAGAGCAAGAGAGAATGGGTGTGAAGATGTGAGGATGTGAAAATGTGAGGATGTGAAGATGTGAAGATGAGAAGATGTGAAGATGAGAAGATGTGATGTGAAGATGAGAAGATGTGAAGATAAGAAGATGTGCAGATGTGAGGATGTAAGGATGTGAGGATGAGAAGTTGCGAAGATTTGAAGATGTGAAAATGTGAGGATAGGAGGATGTGAAGGTGAAAAAATGTGAGGATGTGAAGATGTGAAGGTGAGAAGATGTGAAGATGAGAAGATGTGAAGATGAGAAGATGTGAGGATGTGATGTGAAGATGTGAAGATGAGAAGATGTGAAGATGTGAGGATGTGAAAATGTGAGGAAGTGAGGATGTGAAGACGTGAGGATGAGAAGATGGGAAGATGTGAGGATGTGAAGATGTGAAGATGAAAAGGTGTGAGGATGTGAAGATGTGAAGATGAGAAGATGTGAAGATGAGAAGATGTGAAGGTGAGCAAATGTGAAGATGAGAAGACGTGAGGATGTGAAGATGTAAGGATGTGAAGATGTAAGGATGTGAGGATGACAAGTTGTGAAGATTTGAAGATGTGAAGATGTGAGGATGTGAAGGTGAGCAGATGTGAAGATGAGAAGATGTGAAGATGTGACGATGAGAAGATGCGAAGATGAGAAGATGTGAGGACGTGAAGATGTGAAGAAGTGAGGATGTGAAGACATGAAGATGAGAAGATGTGAAGATGAGAGGATGTGAAGATGTGACGATGAAAAGATGTGAGGATGTGAAGATGTGAAGGTGAGAAGATGTGAAGATGAAAAGATGTGAAGGTGAGCAGATTTGAAGATGAGAAGATGTGAAGATGAGAAGATGTGAAGATGTGAGGATGTGAGGATGAGACGCTGTGAGAATTGAAGATGTGATGTGAAGATGTGAAGATGTGAACATGTTTGAAAGACCCCCACTATTAGAACAACCCTTCGCTCAGACGCTCTCGGGAAAACCTGAGGTGACGCCAGCTTGGAAGTGGTGCTCAAAGCCACCAAAACTATGAACTCTAGCTATGGAAGATTCGGAGGCCCCTCAAACTGCTTCCCGAGCATCAGATTCCAATCGCAGCAAGTTTTCCTTCCACCGCATCAAGGCGCATGCACATGAGCCCAGTGGCTGAGGCGGAAAATCCAACCAAGGGATTACGGTAAGCAACCAGAGACAAGGGGTCCCAAAAATATAGGTTTCTTTGATGGTCGAAATGTTTCTTCACTTAATCGACTTAACCAGCGCTCCAAGTTTAAGACGCGGGTGATCACAGAGCCGGCCGGCGCCACCCTTTGGAAGTTCATCATTGTATCGAACCATTATCGAACCATTAGATTTCAACATGGGGATGCTCGCCAACATTGAGATTTCACCCCTACAGCAATTCCCCCCTGGTCAAGCAATGGGTTGGTGACCGATTTATATTTGTCATTTACTCCTCTGTGACACCCTCCCGAAATCAAATATGGAATGGAACCCTGTTGAATGGTTTTCCAGTCAAACATCATATTCAAATGCCTCAAGTTCAGTCTTTCCGGGCTGGTTTTCATGCCCAACCTGAGATGTCAAATTTTCTTGCGAATCACCCATCAGTTAAATCATGTTCCAAGACTTACCCTGTGTTTTGAAGACTTTGGGAACAGGATGTTCAACATCAATACAGTAAATTTACTGACTATCCACCAACGTCTGCCTAAACAGAAGTCCAAAGTAGGAGGCCCCAAAACCGATGGTTTAACATAATTCACCCATTCAGTGATATCAAATTGACTAGTTAGGTGCATTCCCGTTTTGACACAAACCCTAACCATACTTTTATAGGGCGGGGACGCGGCCGTGCAGCCCTTCCCACCGTCCAATCTGTGCAGTAAGTTGAAGGGCAACCAGTCCTGGGAAGCGAGCGAAAGGGCGGAGACGTACCCTATGGACAAGTGGAGATGGAGAAACACATGTGCTTGATACATACACCTAAAGATGTATGTGCCTGTGCCTCTTTTCGAACGCACATCTTGAAACGCATCCGTATACTGCGTTATATCTTTGTACGAGTATGCAAACGCAGCTACTGATGTGTGCAGGTACAAATGCAGTGAACCTCGATGCAGTGCAAGTGAGCAATATTGTAATGTGATGTAGGCAAGCGATGGCACGCGTAGTGGAGATCCAGCCTCCAGAGCTGGAAGACAATTGACAGCAATCCAACAGCAATATGATTTTGGAGCAGTACAGCTCATGAACAGAGATGTAACGAGTTGTGAGCCAACATGATGTGAAAGATCAAAATTCCAATCTCGGGTATGTCTGAAATGGGCCAATGGGGCGCCCTTCAAATGCAAGGGATTGTCACATGATATATGTTTGCTATTATTTTGGCATTCCAATTGGTGCTGAAAATCCAAATTTTGAAACGTTCCCACTAACGAAGGCAAAAAAGGCCAGCTACTCTCATGGAACAGTGCAATGGGCACAACCAATGAATAAAAATGAATTGGTATTCCCCCATCCTGTCCTTAAATATAGTCCATTTCAGTAAGAAATTCATGCACTGCTACTTGTTCAATGGGATGTTGTTGAAAACGATTTCCTCAATATGAAATCCTGTTTTCCAACTACTTTGATGGGCCCATGAGGTTAGCTAGCCGTGATTATCACGCGAGTTTAAAATATTTGAACATCATCGACGTGCCATTTAATTACTTGGCTTCCAATTCATGGCTAAGCATAACCTTAGATTCACCTTAGCCGTATACATATAGTATCATCTCATGCATTCCTGCCTGTTGGGTATACAGTGTTGACCAACCAAAACCAAGGTTTACACAGAAATCCCGCTGTCTTAAGCATGGCCACCCCGGCATCACCAGGCAAGCTGCGCTGAGTCGCTCCGCGGCGCAGTCGTTCGACGTGCCGCAACGTGCCCGGTGATACCAAGTCAGTACAAACGATCCCAGCATCACATGACCTATGGTGAATCTAATAGATCATAGAATTGATGTATGTATATATATATGTGTGTGTGTATGTATATGTATCCAAAAAATATTAAAAAAAAAAACAGCTGCCTATGAATTCCATACTAGGGAGGATAGATGATAGGATGGCAAAGAAAACAATGTGGTTGCAAACTGATCTTGGGGTCAACTTGGAGGTCATGTTTCCATTGCGAGTATTGAAGTATTTATAAGCTGCAATCCAGAGTTGCTGAGAAGGGTGGGGCTCACAAAAAAGGGGAATACCGTTCCAGTGCAGAAAATATTTGGCGCGTTAATTTTGTCACCGGAGCTTTGCTGAGCCACAAATGCAGAATGCAATGGCTGAGAGATTCAAACATATTCCCAGGAAATTGGGGATGTGGGGACCGTCCAACCATGTTTCCCAACAACCGGAGGGCGCAGTCAGCTTCAAAGATTAGAACGCGGAATGCGTTGATACATATTGGTGTGTCACATGCCAAACAACCACCTATAGACGATGGACGATGGGGCTAGCTCTCATTAGCCTCTGGCGTTGAAAACATGTGATTGAGCCTTGAGCACCACAAAATTACAATCGTTAGTGGGTTAAAATTGGCAGATCAACAATTACCCTCTGGTAATTTAACATAACTATGGAAAATCACCATTTATAGTGAATTTTCCCGTGATTTTCCATAGCTATGTTAATTTATACCAGAGGGTATAGTATCAAACCAAACAGTAACACCATCCCCATTTGGGGTCCACCTTGGGTAAACTCCCTGGGCAATCGCCATGATGGCCATGGCACTGGAGCTCCTCGCGTAGGCAAAGTCTGGGGTTTCCCCTCTGATAAAATGGAAAATCATGGCTGAGATTCTTCGGATTTCATGGGAAAAAAGGGACTGTCTGGTGATTTCACATATGGAAAATTGCCTGTAGATATTTATGACGATTTACCTATAAAAAGGGGTGGTTTTCCATGGCTAAACGTTGAGTAACCACAGGGTAATGGGAATATACAGTAATATCCTGAGGATATAATGGGGATATTACGGGATAATCTGAAATAGTATGGGATGATACGGGATGAGATGGGATAGAATGAACCAACACGCAAACATGGCAAGCTGGGAAATCCGGAACATCCCCGAACTAAATGGAGTAAATGGAGGTTTCGATGGGAAAATAATCCGACGAACAAACTGTGGATTTTCCGGCAAGCCATATGTTTAACTACCAGGCTGTAACAAGGGGATTTTGAGGATCTGGGGTATTTAGGCTTGGACAAGAGGCTCAACTCGGGTTGTACGCAATGAACACATTTCAATGGGTTTCAACATATTTGACTATCTCTAACTTTTTGATGGGGATTCACACCCCGCCCGATAAGAAGATTGTAAATAAGCCATTATAAAACTGGCGGTGGTTGATAAACCCCGGCTTTGGGCTCATCAACCAATTCCCTGATATTTTAAGATTAAACTGAAACCCCAAGAATGGTTCTGGATTCTGGACGATGCTTTGGTCAAGTATGGTCGAATACTATCCATTGCTGGGGTTTCCAACTTACATAAGCATCCAGCGTGTAGCTAAAACTTTTTTAGGGAACTTCCAATGGTAGCGCAGCAATGTTCTTCCCCCACATTTGTTGGTACTACACAAACAAGGCATCCAAACATGGAGGATATATATCTATATCTGTATCTGTATCTGTATCTATATATATATATATATATTATATATATATATATTATATATATATCATGTATACACTATACCAGTGAATATAAATCACACGTTTTGCTTCAAACAAGATTCCCAAAAGCCCTGGTCAGTAGCCAACCAAACGAGCCATCTGATGTCCTTGAATCCACATCATCTCTCCTTGGCTGGACATGTTGCACGCTATTCTTCTCCACTGTCCCATTGAGGGGACCGCATTTGGCCTCCGGGGGTGGAAACAATCCCCATGAAGCATTTCAATGTGCCATTGAGCCCCCTTAAACCGGGACACTTAAAGTATTTAAAGTCACTGCCAACCCTTTGTATACAATCCAAGGCAAAGGATTTGGATCAGAGCTGATGAATCTAACGCTTCCTATGACCTCTACCTGGCTGTTCTCCCGTACCAATTGGGCCCTTCTTTTTCACAGCGCGATCCAGTCAGTGAAGATGCCATGCCTTTTGGCATCCCGAGCTCAATTTGGGGCTGTAGTTTTGGCATGTTTTGGCGCAGCGACCAAGCCGAAAACATCACATGAACGTGCTATCTTGAGGCCATAGATGAATGAATGCATGGTAGTGTTAAAAGCAATAATAAATCACCCGTATATTGATGGTTTGTACCACCCACTCCCGGTAAATGTAGGGTGGTTTACTATTGCTTTGTAAACAGTTGTATCCAAATCCACCAAAACTCGAGCACCGAGGTAAAACCTCAGCCAGTCAGCCCGCCTTCGTGGCCGGTGGCAGCTTGGTATTCAGGTGACGCGTCAGTTCTTCCTGCATATAAACCTCCTCCGAGGGGTGGCTGATACACTGTTCAGCACCTGCAGTTGGATCACCGGATTGCTGCAGTTGGAGTTTTGAAAAGGCAAATGTGTTGAAATGTCTCCGGAGAAAGGGATGCTGGTCAGAAGGCATGCCCTTGACTCAAGTAGACATGAGGTTTAGTGATTCCATTTTTATTGGAAAGAAACATCAATCTACGGTACCAAGTAGACAACCAAAGGTTTGCTGTGAATGTTGAAGTATCAAACAAATCATCAGGCAAAAATCACCCCACTTATGGCTAAGATTTTGCTTCCGAGATCTGCATCCTTCATATTGCTAGGTTGCATCTGTATGATCAATTCTACTTTGGTATGTGTTCCAGGTGATAAGTGGGTAAAAACCGCATGATCAACCAGTTATAGAGAAGTGGGTTCTATCGCAGTTTGGTATAATTATCATAGATCTATATTATATCTGTATTTTTCAAATCTATAATATATCTTTTATATATGATATTTAAGTACCGTAGGATAAATATCATAGAAATTTATATGTGTAGAAAATTATGCATGGTATGTATTAATATGTATGTATATATATATGTGGAAAAACTGAATATGTATATACAGTTTTGAAAAGTATACATATACATACTATATGATACATACATATACATACTATATAATATATATATATATGTGATATACCTATATGTGAAATATATATATTATACAAAACTGTATATGTTTGACATGTATCTGTATATACATATATACAAACAATAATTATGTAGCAATATTTTGTTAAACAAACATCTGATGATATATAAATATGATTCATTAAGCACTTGCTACTTGTCTCCGGCAAGCCTGCTTCACAGCTGACCCCTGCCTGGCCTTCCACAACGGCTCTGAATGGCAGGGTTTCCCATAAAATGTCAGACCAACGCGAATATTCCTTGCGGCACGCCGCTCGGACAATGAGATGCTGAACAGCACAGGCAAAAAAGGAATATGGGGATACCCTTCAAATGATTGACAAATTGCACATAACTACATACGATTACTGCACATAAACACCAAAATACAAGGAACTTTAGAATATAGCTCTACTTCTGGTGTCTCACGGAAAAAGTAAGGACGATAATCAGCAATGCGAAGCCTATTTCAGCCAACATTGGTTGACATTAGTGGCTGCCGTTCCATTTCATCCAACTTTCAATCATCCAGGGCCCCCTTTAAACCACCAAGGATCATATGCCCAGATTCCCAAACTCAATAACGCCAGCATCCCTGGACCACCATAAGGTTCCATCCAAATGCATCCGCTCATGACCAAGACCTCGAGCCAGTCGAACCAGATCAGGCATTGGAGTCTTTGGCGGTAGTGGACTAGTAGTGGAAGGCCCAGAAGTTTCAAGTCAAACATCACAAATCTGGCATTGATTCAAGTGCATTGATTACAAGTCTTCCCTCGGCAGTTCTTGACGTCCAGTTTGGCTCTGAGAATTTATTTGAGGAAAACTTCGCAGGAACCTGCAGGAACAGAGCATTTTCTCTACATATCTATTTTTGAAAACCAAAACCTAGTTTCCTGTGAGTTTCCGTTTCATTTTCACCAACGTTGCTGGACAGCTGGACACAGAGGTCACATGTCAAATTGCGAAAGGGATAGGCGCCACCCCCACAAGCAATCAGTTCTATGAAACATTGCCAATAGTTAAAAATGACCTACCGTTTAACCACTCAGGGGTTGCAAAGAAACTGGTTTTGATACGATCAAAGCATATCCATATCATGAAACAACCTCTATGGGTTGAAAATCCGCATGTTCTACATGTTCAAAAACTTAACGGTGACTTCCTCACAGACAAGGTTCGAAGATGGGCAATACCAGGTGCACATGACGTAACCTGGGCAATGAACGCACAGCGAAAAAGATCATTCAGCAACGACGGGGCAGTAAGGACAAACACATGAAATCTAAAGCATGTTGCTTTCATCTGGATCTGGGTGTGCATTTCCATGTGTATAGATCCGTGGGGTCAGATTGGGTCCACACACTTCAACAAACCCACTGAAAATTGAGTGGACATAGCCCCAGGCTCCAAGACTAGTTGTCAACATTTCCGACATCATCATCGTCATCATCATCATCATCGTCATTGACATCACCATGTTGCATCATCCATCCGGGTTAAACAAACACAATTGGGGACCATCACCCCAAGCATCGCCTTTCGGCCCGTTGGTGGTTTCACCTCCCTGAAAAATATTATTCCTGGGCCTCGGGAATCGTCAACCAAAATATTGTTGAACATATAGGTGCGTCTGAATGTGGAACATACCCCGAAATCGCAATTGAAATGGGACAAATGTTATTTAAACCTTATAATACCTTGGGGGGATCCATTTTCAGAGAAAGCCTTAAAACCAACAGTGGATGGTTCATGGATAATTGATGGCCTACCAGGCCTACCATTTGGGGAGGGTGACTACCGAGCGGCTGCAAGGCCCAGAATTTGCCGCCCAGGTCAGGCTTCAGCTCCTCGGCGAAGACCAGCAAATAGCCTGGCGATGTGAGGCGTTGAGGATGGGAAAAACAAAAGGGGGATACCGGGATACTCATGATGTAAATGTGGCATAGTGGGATGTATATATATATATAATTATATAAATACTATAAATATATATATATATACATTGATAAAACAATAATGTATATCACTGATTTTAGACCGGGATCCAAAGCAATGGATTGTTGCAGCGAAAAGCAGCGCCTGCTGCAGCCGATGCTTTTTGGCACCCTAAATAGGAAGGGTTTGTTAAGCCATACCCAGATGGGAAAAAACATATGAAAACTTGGGATATTCATTCAGCAAACCAGACCTGGGAGTGGGGATATTAATCAACACACGTTCAAGTATCAGCCAAATAATCCGGGAGATACGCCACTAACGAAACATTAACCTCCCAATCAAAGTTTATCAATGTTTTATTATCAAGTTGGGATTTCCTTGTTTGCATTTGGTAATCTAACTTGGTTGGAAATCTATTGAATCTGATTATGATTTCTGTTGCGCTAGATGCTTCAATAACAAAAAGATTTTCCAGTGCCAGGTTTGTTTCAGGCAAATTCCCCCTTTGCGGCAGCCAGGGATCTGATAGATCTATGATGATCTAACTATCCAATTATCCACATGTCATTTGGGCCACACAGCCGGAGCCGAAGGTTTGCCCACGAGGCCCCATCGCCAAGAAATTTAAGGTTTATGTTTTGTTGGCTGCGTTGGTTCTCTGATGATGTATGACAATTTTATGGTGGACACTTGATTGAGCGATCTTGATTCTATCAACGAGTCTCAGCCCAAGTTTGGTTGGATCGAGCAGTGATATGGTTGCCCACCTCCTATCTTCATCCTCAGATTGAAGAAACATGCTCATCATGACTCATTCATTACCCTCTGGTAAACTAACATAACTATGGAAAATCATCATTTTGAATGGATACGGGTACATCAATTATTCCTATGGCCATTTTCAATAGCTATGTTAGTCATTACCAGAGGGTACCTGCCGCTCAGGGCGCCCCTGTCCCACGTTCAGCCCCAAGAAGCTGAAAACGGCGCGATTGACGAGAAAGAACACGAAGACCATCACGAGGACCTCGGGAATTTGACCAACTCAGGCGCCCGATGAAGATGGGAAAATAAGCTTTGGTACCTCTGAGCAATTATAGTTCTATAGTAATTGTTCCATTCTGCAATGACCAATTCTGGCATGATGAACTTCTTTTGTTATTGATTGATATTATTTCTCACCATTGAAATAACAAGTCATTCGTCATATGATGAACTATTTTTGTGGTTTCTTGACATTGATATCAGCTAACTAATTGATATGACACACACACATATATATATATATATATACAGGTGATAGTCGTTGGATATTGGTCATTTGATTGACACATGATGGCCAAGACCTAGTAACTTCCACCAACGAGGCGCGTTTGCGCTTGCTTGCCGGCGAGCCCCGGCGAATGCCAACCCCCATGTCATTGGTGCCGTGAAAATGGGGAAATATACCCGTCCGAAGTTGGCTAGTAGATGCATAATGTAAATTAGTGTTTCACATATGGCCTTTGTGTAAGCCTATTCATATTTATATACATCCGTATTATGCATCTTATATATATGTATGTATTTATTGATTCAATATATACATTTATTTATTCATTATATACATTTATTTGTTCATGATCATCATCATCATCACCATCATCATCATCACCATCATCACCATCATCATCATCATCATCATCATATATGATATATGACTGTTGTGTGGAGATGTATCGCATATCTCAAATCTCTATGGAATACAAGCACGTCATATACGTCATCAAGGCACAGCTGTGCTGGATCCCTTTGAAGGGCTGTGCTACACGCAACGAAGTCATTCTTGGGAAGTCCCAAT
This sequence comes from Cladocopium goreaui, assembly GCA_947184155.2. NCBI lineage: Eukaryota > Dinophyceae > Suessiales > Symbiodiniaceae > Cladocopium > Cladocopium goreaui. Next base: position 636,483 of record CAMXCT020006767.1, on the reverse strand, counting down.
CTCCCAGTTTGGGGGTCGCCATGGGTCACCCCGTGGAGATCCATGGAGGCACAACATTCCGTTGGGACCCCAGCCTCGCAGCAGCTTGGTCCAAGGGGCCAAAGGCGACAAAAGACTGAAGACCAGACCAATGGCAAGCACCAAGCTCAGTCGAGCACTTCTGGAACCCACACCTGGGCCCGGAGCATGCCGCCTCCAAAAGACCTTGTGCCAATGGGATCTATCAAAAAAAGGAAATTAAAAAAAACACCGCGATCACCACGCCAAAAGACAAACTTATGGTGAAGTAGCAGGTCTACGGTATGCGAGACAGTCCGCTAATCACCATCCCTTCAGTAGCGCGGCATCCACAAAATCTTGCCGAGGACGGTAGACAGCACCACTCTGGGAGTGTCCAAGGCACCATAGTAATCAGGATCTTCCGGTTCTGACTTCTGCTTGGCACGGGTTTCATCACCTTTGGCCAAAGAGTGAAAGCAATGCGCTTGGAGAAACACATCCGGACCGCTGAGTCAAAACTTCAAAACCGCTATGGCCCCGCCCCTGATCATACAATTGATCACCAATGAGGTTGAACATGACTATTCAGCACCCGTAAAGGCAAAGGCATCCCTCTTTAATGTTTTTTTCTCAGCCGCATGCATCACTTCAGTGTGGACTCAAAGACTCAAAGGGGTACCATGCTTGCAGCTTTGATTTGACCCGGCGTTGGTACAGCAAGTGCTTGGAGAGCCAGCCCAGTTAGTAACTGCTTGGTGGCTATGCTTAGAACACGACTTTTTTTTATGGAGAACCCAATAAAGAGACTTTGTTTGGTGCTGTGGCCATGGTTCCTTGGGCAACTAGCACAACCAATGACTCTATTGTCAAATCTGGCCAGGCTTGTGCCGACCATCATTTATGGTTTGGGCATTTGAAATTTGTTGGTCACTGGCCAGCGCATGGGAGCTTTGATGATTTTGATGTCAACGAAGCCAGAATAACTGATCAAAATATAGATTCAGATTCAAACCGTCCACTACACTAACATGAAACATGTACATCTATCCATCAACATATAGATTCAGATGCTAAGGATACTATATTGATCTATACTGTAATTAGATTCTAAATGTACAGTAAACCACAAGTTTTCCCCAGGCATGTTCAGATTTCATACCCCCCCAAGTGACAAATAGTGTTCCAGGCCATAAACTTCACCAAGTTTTGATATCGCAAGACGTTCCTTGGAAACCGGGTGGCACAGGAACCCCCAAATGTTTGCCCCAGAAATGTTTGGGAAACCCATGGAAATCCAAAAAAACATGCCCGGGAAACGCATGGAAACCTCAGAAAGTGCCCAGGAAACTAGTAGAACCCCCGGATTTCAAACCTGAAATATGGCTGGGTTCCTGTAAATCTGTTCAAAAACCAATTCTGGGAGTGAAAGGTGTTTCTAAAATGGATATGACTGAAACTGAAAGTTGGTTGTGTCGCCTATATACTTCGAAAAACTTCAGAAATAGTGGATCACACTCCCAAAGAAGGTTGTTTGGCAAAGAATGTAAAGGGAATCAACATCTGATAGTATTAACATTGGCTTGCCTATCAACAGTGGTATCACTTTGAGTCTTGTCAGAACCAGCTGAGACTTTAAATTCATCTGTTACTTAACGCGCGATTTGCTGCCAGGTTCGGCATTTTTTTCTATCTGGAATTGTTAATTGTAAGACCCTCTGGTACTCAAACATGGCAATGGAAAATCCCCTTCGCTTATGGATTATTTCCTATTCAATCGCCCATTGATCGGGCATTTTGTAGCCATGTTTTACTACCGGGCACCGGTCGTGGCCGCCATGGCCCACTTTCAGCGATGGCTCAGAACCGACACGGACCACTGCAAAATGACCTCAGGCACCCTTGTCCGGGGACTGGGGCTGCAAAAGCATCATCCCATTTGGATAGCTCAAAAGAAGAAATATAGATAAGTATAAAACGCAATCAGTAATATATATATATATATGATTCTGATAAATAGAAATATATGGTAAGTAAATAGATGATAAGTAGTGATAAGTAGACAAATGGAAAAACAGAGAGATAAACAGACAGACTGACAGATGGACGGAGAGACGGACGGAGAGACGCAGAGACAAAGAGAGATAGATTGGATTGGATTGGGTTAGATTAGAACAGAATAGAATAGAGTAGATAGAGAGAGAGAGAGAGAGAGAACAAAAAAAGGAGGGAGATAGAGAGATAGAGAGATGGAGAGAGATGGAGAGACAGAGAGATAAAAACGATAGAGACAAACAGTCATAGAGGGAAAGAAACTGAATCCGCTATGATCCGTCCACTTTTCATTGTCATACCATCTGTTGCCTGCTGGGATGATCACCGAATTTGAGACTCCAAAGTGCATAGATTTTCAAGAAATTGGGAAACTTGTTTATGCATTCTGCTGTCGAAAAATCCCTGCACGATCTGGTCATGTTAGACTCTTCAAGATTCTTCGAGCCTGTTTTTTTTTTAATCAACAAGTGAGATGGGTCTCCGGCAAAAAACATCCCCTATTGTTTTTTTTCTTGATGCCCCCTCGCCAACCATAATCTATGCCGATGTCATGGTGAAATATTCAAAAACTCATGCAGATCCACAGGGATGGACATTTTTTCTGGTTCATTACCATATCCCCAAGATTCATATTCATATATCAACTATGTTATGTGCATGCTGAAACTATTTCCGGCTTCATCTTTTCTTCAACACATCTCGTCAAGTGACGTAGTTCATGTAGAAGGTCGATGTGTTCGGCAGGTTTCCGGCCAAGTCGAACCTAAGACCAAAAAACTCCAGAGGAGAGAATCCCAAGCGTCTCCTTCAAGTGCAACAAACCATGGCAAATCATGTAACCTGAGAGACTATTGAAACAACAAAAACCATCTTGATCAACATCAAAATTCAAAAGCAACATTTTGATACTCTTCATCAACATCATGATTCATCATGATTACATATATATATATATATATATGTATTTAATTATAGGGTACACAACTCTGACAATGCAGTAGTGCTGAATATTAATGTCTATCAAAATGGCAGAAAATAACACGTCCGTCTAGCACAATGCCACCGAAATGTCCGGGGTCATGAATCATTCACAAAAACCTTTGAAAATCCAGACCTAAATTCAGGTATCCTAAAGTAGGGGTACCCCCAAATCATCACTTTTCATACAATTTTTCACTATAAACCATCCAGCTATGGGGGGATTCCCCATGAATATGGAAACCCCCCATGAATCCCATGGGTCCGTCACAACTGACCTCCAGGTTAGGAATATCATCTGGAATCCCAACACTGAAATCAACATAGCTATGGACATGTTTTTACAAAAAGTATGTGTAATTATGATTTAAAAAACAACAAAAATAACAGTAAAACATGGTAAAAGGTAACGGCGTTGATAAGAGGCCGTGCAGTGGTGTAAGATCGACATTTCATCATAATTGTTCAATTTCAATTTCGTGAGGGTTTTTCAACATTTTCATCCTATCATGGTGTTTTCAATGAGCTTAAAACCACGTAGTGTTCACCGAAAATATTGATTTTTGAGGGTTTTACCTCATAAAATGGCATTTTTTAATGACAACCCTTGTTTCCGAAACTTTGTGTGACATGAATATTGACCTTTTAAGGGATTCACAGGCACAGCTTTGCCAACTTTTATACATTCCTTGCGAGCTGTCCCAGCTTCTCGAGCACCTGTGGGCGGGCCTGCTTTCTCCAGACCGCAGACCAGATACTGCCAGAGACTTTGGAAGTCTTTGCGGGCATCTTTATGAGTGTGGAGCTGTCGAGGGAGTGGCTTCTTTAACCAGTCCCAGCGCCGATCCAAACTCTGTGTGCCAGCCAAAGAAGAAGCGCAGGGACGTGGTTTGCGACCCAAACGTTTCACAAACTCACCACGATGTGTGGAAGTGCAAGAGAAACCTAGCAGTAGCGTAGCATGACGTATGTGTGGAAGTGCAAGAGAAACCTAGCAGTAGCGTAGCATGACGTATGTGTGGAAGTGCAAGAGAAACCTAGCAGTAGCGTAGCATGACGTATGTGTGGAAGTGCAAGAGAAACCTAGCAGTAGCGTAGCATGACGTATGTGTGGAAGTGCAAGAGAAAACTAGCAGTAGCGTAGCATGACGTATGTGTGGAAGTGCAAGAGAAACCTAGCAGTAGCGTAGCATGACGTATGTGTGGAAGTGCAAGAGAAACCTATCAGTAGCGTAGCATGACGTATGTGTGGAAGTGCAAGAGAAACCTAGCAGTAGCGTAGCATGACGTATGTGTGGAAGTGCAAGAGAAAACTAGCAGTAGCGTAGCATGACGTATGTGTGGAAGTGCAAGAGAAACCTAGCAGTAGCGTAGCATGACGTATGTGTGGAAGTGCAAGAGAAACCTAGCACTAGCGTAGCATGACGTATGTGTGGAAGTGCAAGAGAAACCTAGCAGTAGCGTAGCATGACGTATGTGTGGAAGTGCAAGAGTAACCTAGCAGTAGCGTAGCATGACGTATGCGTGGAAGTGCAAGAGAAACCTAGCAGTCGCAAAGAACGTTAACATCCCCCCCCAACCCCCCCACCCCCCCCAATGACAAGAAGAACACAGAAAAGAAAAAAATGAAGACAGCACACGGCCCCTTAACAGCGCCGACACCTAAAACATCAATTATAGTGTCAATAACAAAGATAATCAAACTTAATAATTGTGACAAAAAACAAAACATATTAATAAGAAAAAATAATAAACAAACGATCAATGTAAATCAGGACTATTGTTTGCACGATTTCCATATCTGACAATTTCACATAGCTATGGAAAACCACTATTTGTTATAGGTACATAAAACCATGTAAAACATATATGATTGGGCAATTTTCTGAAGCTTCGTTAAATTATCAAAGGGTAACCAAATGGGGGGTATCAACCACCGAAGTTCAGGACAATCATTCTTGTTGAAGTCGACGCCTGTCAAAGTCCCTCACTTTGTTGGAACAACAAGTGCAGGCCGTGCCCCTATCATGCTGGGCTAAAATATAGCTATAACATTATGACTCTAGTAATGGATATCCACTTTCTAACACATACTATAGCTATACTAATCCCATCCCCAGAAGAAGATTAAACACCGTGGATGTAGGGGAGTCCGTTGAGGGGGTATTGAATACTAGGAGGATGGGACTATCTCTATATATTCTAGTCAAATCGTGGATATTTACAGTTATAGCTACAATGGAAACTATCAGCTATTGATAATTGATACCACAAAATGTTGAGATCATTCACAGTCATTGATGGAAGGGAACTTTTCTCTAAAAATCTCCGCGATCTTCCAGCTACACGCCGTCGGCCCCATGCGCCATCCTTGTCCCAGCGACAGCACCCCCTTCGGCGACGCCAGCACGTCGTTGAAGCGCTGCCACAGCGAGGTGCCAATGGCTGTGACCAACAGAACGAAGATCACCTGGGAACATCCGGGTCCCGGCAGTGCAGATATGAGGATATGGTGGTTTCAAGCAATAACAAATATGTATAAAGAGGGTATGGATATGCGTACCGTACATGGATGTATATATACACATGTTACATACATATAACTCTAGGCGTATATACAATGTGTCCTTCAATATGTTTCAATTACTTCCTGTCAGAAAATATGTCGCGGATGGATCCACTGAAGGCTGTAGAGGGTGCCGAGCTACATAGAAACATGCATCTTGATATAGACAGGCACGGAATGATTTTTTTTCCCCACCTGTCAGGTGAGGGTTGTTAGATTTTACGTCAGCCTGCCCGCCTCCTTCCTCCTCCTTCCTCCACCGGACCTCAACTGCAGGCTCTAGATCGCAGTGTTCTCCGCCGGACATCCACCGCAAGCTCCGGATCAGAGTGTTCCCCGCCGGACATCCACCGCAAGCTCCGGATCAGAGTGTTCCCCGCCGGACCTCAACCGCGAGCGCCGGATCAGAGTGTTCCCCGCCGGACATCCACCGCAAGTTCCGGATCAGAGTGTTCCCCGCCGGACCTCAACCGCGAGCGCCGGATCAGAGTGTTCCCTGCCGGGCCTCAACCACAAAGAATCTCCGAAGATATAGCAGATAGAATGCCAAAAAATAATGTCAGAATAGATGCCAGATAGAATGCCAGAAAAGAATGTCAGATAGAATGCCAAAACAGCATGCCAGAACGTATGCCAGAACATATGGCAGAACATATGGCAGAAAAAATGCAAGAATAGAATGTCAGAAGATTATACCATATATAAATATCTTTCCAGATGATATATCAGAAACTATGACAAATAAGTGTCGGGGTGGGGATCACTCGAAGTAAAGTAATCTATTGTTATAGATGCATAGCAACCTCACACACACATACCTATATATATAATACATATTTTACTACAATATATTAGGTAGATGTATAGCACACACACATATGTATATAATATATATATATATATAAATATGACCATGCACATAATACATGTGCATGTACATGTAGTAATTAATACATGACGCACATGCATTAAAAAGTGTGACATCTCAGTATGTACATGTAAAAAATATGGACATATGTGTCAATGTATTTTTCTAAGCTATTTGCGCTAGTTGGATGTCTTTGGGCTTTCCAGTTATAAAGCCTGAACTGTGCACGGCACCTGGAACCAGTAGTACCACTCCTGCAGGTAGAGCTGACCTGGGCAAAGGGCTTCATTGACCACGCCGTCTGGAAGAAAACGAGCCCATAAACGTGTTGCATGCGCCCACTACCATTTGTGATTCTGTTACGGTTGATTTGACACAGCTTGCAGCCACAGTATAAGATTAGGAGCGCGCAAACTCCTAATAAGTCAAAGAAAACGCTTTTGATTTGCCATTGCTCACCGGTTATCTTCACAGTCCAGTCCAAGCAACTTTCAGCTGAAGAGGTGAGGGTGAAGGTCTTGTCGATGATGAAGCCTGAAGTCACATGGTGATCAGTGATTGGGCTTATCAAAGACCTATGTCCTATGTCCAATTGGCTGATAGTATCTCATATGTCTCTTATTGATCCGTACTAGCCTGTTGAATAATACAATATTTAGAGCTCCAACCCCCCATGAACCTCCAAGAAGCATATTTAAGTGTTTTTAACTGTATTTAATGATATTTACTGTATTTGTTCATTTGCCTCGTCATCAAACTCATCAATCAACAACGGGGTCCGGGAAACTTTTGCTATCGACCACCTGGGTTGGTGACAGAAACTGCGTTGCGCAATTGAGTGATCCAGTAATCCCTTCCCTTTCATGTCACAAGCGTCTGAGAAAACCAAAACATTGGTTGCATGAATATGTTCATTTGTTGGGGCTTAATGGGACTAATTTGGGTTGATGAGTTGAAAAAAGCGAGCATCCAACTTGCAGTTGCGTGTAAGCGGCTACAATGTGTGCTATGCTGAGGTGCTACATTCTCACTTTCCACCATAGCTTGCTTGCCTGTTCACAAGTTGCCTTTGGCACCCTCTAAGAAACCCGTGGTTCACAAAATATCGGTATAGAATCCACTGGATCTACACTGTGAATTTCCATGGCTGGTTTTGATTGCTGGACTCTATACGGTTTCTATATATATATATATATATTTATAATTATATATAAGCCATCATCTCTAGGGTCTGATCCGCCAGTGGGGTAGCTGGACTTCGCCCACCTATACCCTAATCCTTCTGAAATGCCTCTTTATTGGTGGTCACATCTCCATTATTGTTGATGAATATACTGTACCCCATTGTGCCCCATGATTTTTGGTGAACAACCATACCAACAACTAGGATCGAGCCAGGAGGCTGAGAGTTGTGGGCAGGATGCCCATGAAGAGGGCGAGCAACAGAGTGGCGAAGACACCTTCAACCCAAAGCTTCGAATTTTCGGATTATATATTGGATCCCAGTTTAGGCCCCAACTGGTTTGGCATGGTTTGGCTTGAGAATTTGGAACCACAAAACGGACAGTCCTTTTGAGTATGTCACCATCTCAAAATGAGGGTTGATGATGTAGAGCCAAGCCTAAATCATCCAAGAGCAAACCCACAAAAAGGACGAGTGAACATACTGAACTCTTTGGGCAGGCCATGGGTCTGTCTCAATCTGGGGGACCCCTAATTCATGAATTCCAATGGCTTGTGCTTTGTTTTTCCTATTGAAATTGCCATGTGGGGGTCTACCCCACTGTCTCCAACAGAGACGGGAAAAAACAACTGCCGCCTTCTAAAACTGATTGCAGCCAGCCAGAGCCGTTCAGAATCCTGGGTTGCGGCGGCGCTTGACCATTGAGGTCCCTAATCCTCTGAGGATTGACAATTGAGCCACAATAATTATATAGTATTAATTATTAATCCAATCCAATGTTTGAATTATTTGTCGAATGTATATCATTATCTTGGAATGTTACATCAATGAGATTATATGTAGACAATGATGATCATTATATGTGGTAAACCCAATGATTAATGATCATCCATCCAACGCAACTTGGATTGTAATTGTTTTATTACCCCAAATACTGGTATATATGCCAAATGATAAACAATAATTGGGGGGTGCGTTCTTATTGGGTTTACCCCTCATTAACTGAATGGATTTGGATGGTAAATATGGGATACACCCCAATTAAACATAGTTTTGGGGCATACAAAACATGGAGGGAAACCAGGAAAATGCTGTGTTGAAACACACGTTTTTTTTTTTGAGGGGTGGGGATGCATGAATACAACATCAAGTGGGTAAACAACTCAAACAGCTCGTGCATTTGCGGATCAAAAAGCCTGACCTTGACCGGCCCAGACCCCTAACCCCAGAGGCCGCTGTGGCGTCTAAAAGCCTGCGTCATCTCAGATGTGTTTATTGCTGCTGGAAAATTAACGCCCGATTTGTGTCTTCAATTCTTCAATCTGCTGATGAGCATTTGCAATATTTTAACTGTTTGCATGAAACACATTCTCTTGGTCTCGCGAAGTTGTCCCCACATCATGCGCAACCCATCATCATTTCCAGTAATTTAGACGGACAACTCGTGTTGGCCAACAGAAAAAAAAGGTTGTCCCGCTTGGTGAGTCCAATTTTTAGAGACCTGACATCCTGCATCAAACATTCACCCTGCCGAACAAACACTCACGTTTACAAAGAAAAAAAGGGTCAACATAAAACAGAAAAGTCACTATGAATTCTCTGGTCCATGATATTGGTTCCATGTCAAGTATCTGTTTGATAAAGCCCACGGCTTCCAGGTTTTCCAGATTGATGATGGATGAAGTTAAGCCGATCAGAGGGAAGAAGAGAATGAAGACCTCAGTCGGTTCTGTCCAGACCTGTGTGTAACATCGGCACCTGAACAACCATGGATCTCATGGAGGCTGAAAACACCTGAAACATAATTAGTTTTAAAAGACCAGAACAATTTCGCACACGTGGTCTAAGTTCTCAAAATGGAACATCACTAGATCCTGTACAAACTTCCCGTGCCGTGCCTGCACTTCCAACCGTTGGGAAGTGCACCACGCAGCGGTGGGCGGCCGGACAACGTCATCTCCCATCATGGTGCATCCAGGTTTGACCACAGGATACCACAGGGTTCCGGAAGGAGATTCAAAATAGCATGGTTTACCTAGCCCCTTAAATACTGAGTTCAACACTGCACCTGGGTGGAAAACATGAATTAAAAGCAACATCCTTGAAAGGTTACACACATAGTCATGTAGTTGGAAAGAACACCGACCGATACCATCCGACAACCACAACCCCCCCCAAAAAAACACCAATCCAATGTTGAATCCTGGTCAGAGTTTGCATTAACCAGAAATGTTTGAAGCACCATTTTTTGTCCTAGACCTTGGCTTCTTCAAATCCCTCCAGCTGATTCTACCCAAAGGACCGCCAGAATCAGCATGTAGCCCACCATATGTGATAACTGCCTGTCATCCACAGGACCAAAGTCAGGCCGAAGCATCCATTTAGCAATGTTCGGAAGTTTAACCTGTACTTTTGAACCACTGTGGTACTTCGTAAAACATGGCGAGTTCCTCACCAGGAACATCTTGTGGGTGATTTGGTCACGCAAAACCTCTTTTTGAATTCAACTAGGATAGTAACACGTGCTATCTTCAGAACTTTGGTGGCCATCTTGAAAATTGCAACTGCGAACTGCGGTTGCAGCACACTTCAACATGGAATAAACACAGCAACCAGGCTTATTTCAGTAATGGCTCTCTGCAGTTTGAGTCGAATTCAATCGTTGATTGTTTCCCGCTTCGTAAGTTTGCTTGCTGAAACCATGTTCAACCCCAGTATTTTCCTTGGTTCCATCATGAAAAGACCCTTCTTGTTGTTGCTGCTTGGCGCTCTCTTCACACCGGGCCCATGTGGGCCCTGCACCTCTGTCCCGGCGTCGTCAACAAGTCCTGCGCCGGGTCCGTTGGAGCCAGCAGCCCGACTTCTGGGGGTTGAGCCCCCGGACAAGAAATATAATCTATAGTTATCTATAGGGTTGTTGAGGGGAGGAGGGGAAAAAAAACATGTTTGAAACCACCGGACAGGTAGTCACTCTCGTGACTCGTCGATCCTTCTTAGGGGCCTTATCCGTGCTCAGGTTTCGTCATGAATCTCGGGGGTGAAGGTGCTAACTCGGCATTCTTTATGAATCACCCGGCCATGTAATACTTGCAACAAAGCAGAAGTCAAAAAGGAAACCATGCCATTGTCACACTTGAATGCTCTTGTAAAATCCTCTTACAGGTCCAGGTTGGATCATCACAGTAAGGACATTGGACAAATTCATCATTTATTCTTAAAACATCTTATGTACATGTGCTCCCTAGTTAGAACCCAAAAAAACCACAAAGCCAATCATGAACCAACCGGCGTTCAATCTGATTGCCCAACGATCCCGGTCCCCATATGCCACATCTCGAGGTGCAGGCGCATACTGCATGGTGAAAAGGTGACCTTTTCAGCTGAGGAAATGCCTATCTTTGATTTTTTTGATTCAACCAGCGAAAATGGGGGAATAAGCAACCAAAATGATGATAATTTAAAATGAACGTTTAACCCAGCAAAAAATCACATGCTGGGGAGCTGGGCAGCAAGAAATGTTTTCTTTTTCGCTGGAGAAAATGAGAATACATGGTGATCTAAGCAACAGTAAGCAACAAACACGGGGGTATAAAACCAATCATATTAGTTTTTATTTTTTCCTAGGGATATAATGAGGATTAATTGGGATATTCCCTTCCTCCAACTAACATAGACCCCACCCAAATCTGCAAAATAGGCGGTTTGAAGACTACTTTCCTCTTGGGATGAGCGATGGAAATACTTGATGCTGAGTGCTTGGGGGTCTTTGCCAGTCAGATGATGAATTCCCTGCAAACAAAACACATGTGTGGGTGACGTCCGCGCGTTTTTTTTCCTGTCTTGGAAGTATGTTCGCTAGACAAATAATTTATAAACACATAGGTCCCAGCACATCAAGTGAGATTGCCCCACTAAAAACAAACAAACTAACTAACTAACTTAACATAAGTCAACCCAGGCAGCTACCAAACAAGAAGCCAACCAAACCAATCCTTACCCAGGGCAATCTGTGGTCACCGGGCAATGTGTTTCATTCAACCCATACCCATGACCTAAGCACATGCCAACGCATCCGCCTTCAGGTTCTAAACGCAATCGCAGGGCCATCTCCTCAGTTCGAACTTCCCCTCTTTCGAGGTTTTAACAAGGAGTTTTTTCGCCATCTTCAAGAGTTGGCCCAACACAAATCCCAATCAAAAACAGGCATTGCAAGAGATAGTGAAGCAACAATAACATATAATACCTTCCATGTATGGACGATTCGCCCATTAAAAACATTCATTTAGTTCGGTCATTTCCCATTGCTATTGTTATGTTGGATTACCATAGAACCGACATGAAAACCAGGACCCTGGCCCAGCCTTCCGATGAACACACCATGCCAAGTTGCAGCATCCCGAGAAGCTTTGAAGGTTACGAAGCCGCTGGCACCAGACAGGGATTCCTGGCGTCACCGGTGGGTTGACCTGTTGACCTATAAAATCGTCAGAGAAACGGCAAAAACAGGCTGAAGCACCAGTCCACAGAACATGTTTATGTGGATTTTTCTGCCAACCATGGCGATTTAACCATGAAACATGTTGATTTGGCATGGAGGTGTAACCGTATGAAACCAGCAAACATGGCTTAAATTTCAAGCAAACAGCATCATCAAAAACGGAGATTTAACCAACCAAGTGGTCTATATACACATCACGCATCCCATGAACCAAAACGAGGGTTGAAACCAATGTGTCTTGCATTGGGTTAATATGCTGAACAGCTTTGTACAGAATAAGCTGCTGGGTTACATGCGTTTCCAATTCTTTAAGCACTTCTAACTTGATCTGACTAGAACATGATGATACAAGTTACAGTGATCATGATGATGAAGAATAACCTGACATGATATTATGAGAATGGACATGGTGACGCCAATGAGGTTGGAATGGAATGCAGGTCCTCAACTGTGAGGGGCCGAGGGGATGGAAACTTTTTGAAGCGCTCCGGTAAACCGTGTTACTTATGTGACATAGGATGCGGCCCCCAAAAAAATGTCCATCAACATTTCTAGTGCATTCTTTTGAATGTATGTTTGTGATGATGGGCGGGAGGAGTACTGAGAAAAAAACAAACTGAAAGGCAAAGTCTTCAGCGGGACTGCTATTACAAGTTTGGATTATCAACGTAGTCCAATAATCATAATACTCCAAAGAGATATAAAAAGCAAGCTAAAACAAAGAAACAACATCTCCACCAAAAAGTGGAACACAGTGGGATGAAGGGCATCATATTCCGAGCATTTTGTGAGCCCAAAAGGTCGTGCAGCCACCAACCCACCAAACCCACCACGCTGCCTGTGTAAAGCTATCTGCGCTGTGAATTTGTGAGCGTTCCAACTCAATCAGCCTCGTCAAGTGTTCCTGAGAACGGCGGTGGCAACGAGAAATCTTCTGGGTACACAGGGCCATATCCCAAATCAAATGGCTTTTTTCCAATATTTGCCGGTTAAAATTGCCAGAAATTGAGGCAGATCGTATACTCCGTTTTCAGAAACACCCATCCGTTGGTGTAAGGGAAGTGCTTATACTGATGTTGCTGGTTTCTACTTTCACTAGGCCGTTGGCGAAGTCAGGGTCCCAAAGAGTGGCAAAATGGTGACGTGATCTGGAGATAGAAACCAGGAAGCTGTCCAATAAGAAATATGAATGATCTTTGATCTGTTCATGTTGCTCACACCCACTTGGTATATACAGAAAGTGCAGTGATCTACAGTGCAAAAAGTAGCAAACTTGAATCCCCTCCCAGGCCCTACCAAAACTAGAGCTGAAGGAATTATGTGTCCCCATGCCAGCGAGTCAAATCTTCAAGCTTTTCTGCTTAACACCTTACACTACATACAATCATATAGATTAAATATTATATAATTATGATTAATTATGTATATATACACATAGTCTTATAGAATCTTATAGATGCCTGGCAAATTCTACTGGTTCACAAACCTCAAGCTGATTTTGAGCTGGGAAAGCCCTGGCCCAAGGCTTGGTTCTTAAATTTTACCCCGCTGGACTTGCCCTAAGGGCCCACATTCTTCACAGAAACTTATGGAGAAACAAACGCTCACGGCCTTCCTGGCACAATAGGTGCCACAGGTTCTTTGCAAGAGCTGTGCTCTGCTGACTATCTCACTCTGGCATATTCAACTCTGGATTATTTATACCACATCCGCAAAAGCCAGGTTTAAATCCACTTTGAGACTTGATTCCCCTTCCTAACCATCATTTGGGGGTTTCCCAAAATAGGGGTACCCCCAAATCAGCAATTTTAATAAAATTTTCCATTATGAACCATCCATTTTGGGGTAGCACCATTTTAGGAAACCTCCATTTGTGGCCCAAGGGTGCTTTGAGGCCGCTGGAACCCCTACAGAAATGCGCCCCTTGGCCGAAGCACCACGAGCCGCGTGAAGTGTTCGATGCTGTCCACTGGCTCGCCTTCCTCAGCGAAAGGGCTGAAGGGATTAACATCTTTGGGCAACAAGCACGGCTTTACTATGGCAACAATATGGCGTCGATATCATAGATATCCATACTTCGATGGTCAATCTTTGATGCCAAACATATTTGCTAAGCTGGTTGGTGACTAACGTACTAAAATACCCATTCAAGGTTGTCTCAATGAATCTCCTAGACATGGGGGATTTTAACCGGCACATGCGGGGGTATAACTTTTTGTTAGGTGCAGGTCGGATCCTGCAAAAAATCTCCAACATGTCATCGTGCTGGTCAGAAAAATACGGGTTAAGAATGGGTGTCTAAGAAAACATGTGGGTAAAACCCGCAACGATGTTGACTTTAGACTTAATGACTCACCTACTTAGCAACAGTTCGGGGGTTGCAATCTAAAGCCCAACATAGTAGTGTAGTATCCAAACAAACATATCTGTTGAACAGTTTGACAAGATGATCTCACTGTTTGACATCATGATTCTAATCCCTTCCCACTACTATTAAACCACCTTAAAAACAAGACAAATATAATTCAGTGTAATTGGGACCATACAAAGGGGGTGTTTAATATGAATGGACGATGGGATTAGTGAAGGATCCTGCATCTTTCACCTCCAACATAGAGCTATGTGCTCTTTGCGGCCTGGTGCCGGCAGGCCTGGTTGGATCAGAATGGATACGATCAGTTTCAATGAATTGCTCTTTGAATGTTCTCAAATACCTACTGCTTGTAGAATATTCAGCAAATACAAGCCTGCAACCCAACATGGATGTGGGTTTCACCACCATGTCTAGATCATTTTCCTGGGGAAACCATGGTGAAAAACCGTGTTTTTCCACATCTTTCTGTATGTTTACCCCAAGTACCCCCAAAATACGGAGACACATTAAGAAACCACAGTCAAAAACTTGCCCTGTGACTATGTCTCCTGGCAGGACAAATTCCCCTGACAGCTGAGCTTCAGTAGTCAGCATCATTTTGGGCCTTTGGTCCGGGTCCTGGGACATCATCAAAGTCACCAAGAGAGGAGCCCTTGCACCCGTACCTGTTGTATATAGAATATGTATATATTACATGATTATATTGCCATGTAAGGTGCTACAGCTAGATAATATTAGATAAACTGATACCAATAATAATATAATTAATGAACTTCTTGTCGTGTTCCACGTAATCCTTCACTGCTAGGCTCTTGTTCCTAGAGCTTCCTTGCAAGTGGTTCCCACAGATGTGGCGGCCGGTGGCTCCTGGTCATGCTGCAACCACTCGTAATGAGATTCGTGAAGTTTCTGTTCCTCGAGACGTTGGGTTTGCTTTCGCGCTGGGTATGGGTCAAGATTGGCAATGGACCTTCGCACGGCTGGTCCTCTTTGGTACATACATCCAGGGCAACAATTTTTCAATTCACGAATTGATGGCCTTAATGCAATGATGATGTGATCAGCATCTGATGCAACTTTGGCCATAAGTCCTCAACAAAGCGCGACCTTGCTCCCAATGACTGCCCTGGTGGAAATTCTGCCCAGCCAAGGGGCAGCATCATCAAAATCATGCAGCAGCGACATCAACGTTTCCAAATGTTTCACCTAATTTCGCAAGGTTGGTTGAAGAGAAAGCGTACCGGGAGTATTGTATTGTTCCGGTTAAACATACGGGTTCCTATAGGTGTTCCCTTTATCCAATGGTGGAGCAATGCATGGGACATTCTCAAACCGCTTTGTACAAGTCATTGTGTCATACCTTCTTTGGTCTATTTAGCACAACAAAAAATAACTCCGTACAAACCACAGCCTTTACACAGTCATACATGTATATATATATATATATGTGTCTGTGTGTATTCCGTGGTTTCCATTCATTTTCCAGAGTTTTAAACGTTTTTGGGGTATTTTCTTTGCTTTTCACCGGTTTTCTTCGGCTTTGAACGATTTTGTTTTGTTCTTGCCGTTTTTGGACGTGTTTCCCGCGACTTGCATGCATGCGATCACTAGTGGCATGGACGGTTCTGTTTTGTTTGCCGTTGTATGAATGGTGCATCCATTATGTCAAACAAACAGACATGATAGATAGATAGATAGATAGATAGATAGATAGATAGATAGACAGATAGATAGATAGATGAATAGATAGATGGATGGATAGATAGATAGATAGACAGATAGATAGATAGATAGAGAGAGAGATAGAGAGAGAGAGAGAGAGATAGATAGATAGATAGATAGGTAGATAGGTAGATAGATAGATAGATAGACAGATAAATAGACAGATAGGTAGATAGATAGATAGTTAGCTGGGTATATAAAAATAGATAGATAGACAGGTAGATAGATAGATTGATAGATAGGTAGATAGATAGATAGCTAGATAGCTAGAAAGATAGATAGATAGATGGATACATGGATGGGTGGATAGATGGATGGATAGATAGATAGATGGATGGATGGAAAGGTAGGTAGATAGATACATGGATGGATTGAACGATAGATAGATAGATACATGGATGGATGGATGGATGGATAGATTGGTTGATTGATTGAAAGATGGGTATAGAGAGATAGATACATGGATGGATAGATAGATAGATAGATAGGTAGGT